>PVKS010001654.1:0-135686 GCA_004027875.1 Aplodontia rufa
GTACCACAGTTTTTGGATCCATTCTTCCAGTGAGGGACATCGGGGTTGTTTCCATAGCCTAGCAATAGTAAATTGTGCTGCTATGAACATCGATATTGCTGTGTCACTGTAATGTGCTGATTCTAAGTCCCCTGGAAAGATACCCAGGAGTGGAATAGCAGGGTCGTATGGTGGAGTCATCCCTAATTTTTTAAGGATTTTCCATATTGCTTTTCAGAGGGGAACACTGTGATTCTTGACATCCGTTAGACATCATATGAAGTACTTGAGTGACTAACCTAAGTTAGTTCACAGTTTCAACATTGGGTTATGCTTTATTTCTTTTGATGCCATCATACCTTTGGTAAGTTGGATGTGATAGAAAAACCAAGTGAAAAGGTCAGGGTGGAACAGGAAACGAGGGTGGTTGATAATGCCCCATACAATGCCAACGTTTGAGCAGTTGAGCAATGTCCAATAGGTACACAGGTTCCTTTAGTAAATGATTATGCTTATTTAAGAATGAAATAGTGTGTGTTTTCCTCCAGCCTATATATTGTTGTTCACATAGCTGCTTAGTTATTCAGACATGCATACTTAATAAGTTGTTAGGACTTAACAGTGTAAAAAAACATTGTGGCATTTCTTTTGCTATAAAAATATTCCTGAAATACCATTTGTCCTTCAAATCAACATTGTTTGGCCACCTCTTGTGTAAGTTGTTATTTCTGTGAAAATAGTTTTAAAATTTCTCTCTGAATATAATTCAGAGATTATACAGTTTTTGCTGCCTGCAGGCCTATCTGAAAAGCTAAAAATGCTAACATGTATTATTCGGTTCCATTAAGTGTTTCATAAGCCTAAGCATTCTGCTCCTGGCTTTGTGTGACCCCTCTTACCTCTGTTCCCATTTCACCTAAGAGATTTAGGAGGTGAAGTGGGTATGGGTATGGGCGAAAGGAACTCAGGAAAAATAAGCAGTGTTCGTTTTTGGAGACACTGTTACATTTTAGTTATGCAGTTCAGTTGGATTTTCAGGTTTTGTTTGTTCATGGTGAACTATATGGACTCTTCTGTAGTTTTTTTTTTATTAAGAAATTTAGTTGTTGTACAATCAGAAATGCTTCCAATGGAATAATGATATGTATACATTCTTAAAATTAGATTTACCCCCTAGAGCCCACCTTAATTTCCCACCCTTGCCCCTCTCCCCTTCTTCCCAGTACTTCTCTATGAACACCCTAGGTTGTGTTACTACACCTTTGCTGGGTCTAATACATGAGAGTTGATCACCTTTCACACTGGCCAGGATCTAGCTCCAGCCTCCGCTGATGAGTGAAGACATTCCACCCTTGACTCTCTGGGTTCGGTTAACTTCACTCAACATGATTTATTCCATCCCATCCATTTACCTTTAAAGGCTGCAATATCATTGTTTCTAATTGCTTAATAGAATTCCATGGTATGTGTATATATATATATATATATATATCACAGTTTTTGGATCCATTCATCCAGTGAGGGGCATCTGGGTTGGTTCCATAATTTAGCAATTGTAAATTGAGCCGCTATGAACATAGATGTCGCTGTGTCACTGTAATGTGCTGATTCTAAATCCCCTGGAAAAATACCCTAGAGAGGAATAGCTGGATCATATGGTGGGCTCATCCCTAATCTTTTATAGTTTTTAATCTGTGACCCTTGGGAAAATTCTTTTGGAGACTTTTACTTTCTTGATTTTTGCTTCTTGATTTTTCTTCCCTTTTTGGCAACGGGTTTTGATTTCCTGCCTCAAATCTATTTTTGTTTACCCTTCCTCAGTAGTGTCTTACAATCTCAGTAGTTTGTCCTAATTCTTGTGTGGATGGGGCTGGGATGGTTTTCAGCATGCCATGGATGCTCATAGTGTCAGAACTTGATTAAGTAGAATTAATAATGGTTTTGTTAAAATTCAGCTTTTTATTTCCTTGACTGATCAATTTATGAACTGTAGGATAGTTAAATCAACTTTTAGTTTTACTCCTGAGTTTAGGTGATATGTTAGCTTTCTGTCACTATGACAAAATGCCTGAGAAAATCAACTTGTAAGGCAGAAAGATTCATTTTGGCTCATAGTTTCAGTCCATGGCCTGAAACTTAGCACGTGTGGAAAGGCTGAATATTGTGATGGGGATTATGTGATGGAACAAGCTGCTGACATTACAGTGACCAGGAAACAGGGGGCAAAAATGAGAGAGAGGAAAAGACTGGGGTCCCAGTGTGTCTTTCAAGGGCACACCTGCATTGTGTAACTTCCTTCAGCTAGGCTCTACCTCCCCAAAGCTGCATCACTGCCCAGCAGCAACACAGGCTGTTGTCCAAGCTTTTGCCACATGGCCTTTAGGGGATGTTTCAGATCCAAATCATAGCAGGCGGTGAAAGAATGTAAAGGAATGGCTAAAGTCTGATTGTCCAAAGATACAGAAACACTTTCATGACTAGACTGCATTGCAGGCAAAGCAACATGAGTCAAAGAAAGGGTTGTGGGCAAGTAACTTCTTTGAGACCCTACCTAATTTGCTCCTGTTTTCATTAGCCAAACAGGGAAGTTAGCAAGATGGATATTTGTTAGATCTTTTTGTGACAAAAAATAAGTAGGTCCAGGAAACCTTTCTGCTCCTTTTACCTGTGCTGTAAACACACGCAGAGTTCCCTTGCTTAGAATGCTGGACACGTCGGAATAACCTTGGGCAGTCACCTCACCAGGAGAATGAGGCACGACCTTGTTCTTATAAAAGCCTTGTCTGGTGGTTTGCAAAACAACTGTGACAGTGTGGGCACCAGTGTCAGAGCCCAGCTTAAATCACTCGGAGCCCTGCCCTGTGCAGCCATGCCTTTGTACAAACATCAGGCTTGATGTTCCTATCTCACGTGCGTACTTCTGGGAACTCATCAATGAGACGTGAGGGCTTCGCAGTCCTGTGCTTTCTTCTGACGGAATTGCTGGAATCATGTTTGAAACACATCTCTCTCCCCTGACTTAGAAAATAAATATTACACCATTATTTCATTTTTCTTTGCTCTGAGTCACTTGAGAAGATCTCTGGGTGAGACAGGGAGCAGGGTATCTTTCCCATCTCCCTGAGTTGATACTGATATGTATTTGTTATTCCCTGAGAGTCCTGGGAGGTTTTTAGTTATTTTTCTCTTTTTGTCAGCCGTGGGTGTTCGTGTGGGTTGGACAATCTGCTTTGTCTGGACTGGGGGAGGTGTGGACATGCTGGGCTGCGAGTCTGGTTTCCTCAGGGCCAGGCCTCCTTGCTCTGTGTCTAGCTAGAAGGTCCTCACACAGGCCTCTGGGATTGAAGGACCTCTAGGCATCACGTTGCACACTGACACTGCCCGGAACTTCCTTTGTGCAGCTGTCCCAGGGCTGTTCCCTCCACCTGGCCCAGCGCCTCAGTCAGCTGCTCAGCCTGCAGCTCCGGAGGATGCCCATCCTGTCCAAGGAGTCGGCCCCTGGCCTCATCATTGCCACTGGTAAGTGCGTTCTGCCTGTTCTCACAGCGGCTTCCGCAGGCTGGTTATGTGCAGCCACGCACAGAGTGGTCACCCACATCCCCAACTGTGCCCACTCTTAAGTTTTAGGACGTTCTCAGTTGCTGGATGCTACTCTGAATTTATTTATTTATTTTTTTTTTAAGAGAGAGGGACAGTGAGAGAGACAGAGAAAGAGAGAAACAACTTTATTTAGCTTTTCACATGGGCTTAGTTGCTCCAACACTCAGTTGTATACGTGGTGCTGGGGTTTGAACCCGGGTCCTCGTGCTTGCCAGGCAGGCGCCGAAACCGCTGAGCCACTGCTCCAGCCCTACTCTGAATTTTTTTGTTGGGCAAGGTGATTCTCTGACATATCCTTGAAGTGAAAAGTAACTCTTGCTTTTGTGTTTTAGGCTCGGTGGGAAAGAACTTAGCCAGCAAGACCAACGTGTACGTCTCTAGCAGTGCTGGAGCCAGGTGGCGAGAGGTCAGTCCCTCCCTGCAGGGTTGGTGTGTGTGTGAGCTTGTGGACTGTGCCTTGAGGTTTCAGGGACAAACATGGTTCCTGGTAGGGGCCAGTGATGCCCAGGATGACTATAAAGTAGAGAGAGGGATCCAAAACCGCCTACGAGAGCCAGCCGCTCTGATTTGTATTCACCCCTTACGGAGACTCACAGTTTCCCCAAATGTTACTTTCAATAAAAATGAGACCTTTTACTTTAAAACAAACAGACAAACAAAAAAAAATTTGTGAACTTGACCAAAATTTCCAAGATTATATGTTCCTTGAGCGCAAAAGACAGTGTCTGTTGTGCTCACTTCTTGATCCCTGGGTCCTAGCAGTGCCTGGCACACCTGATTGCTAGGTAAGTGTTTGCTGAGTGTATCAGCCAATGGCGCTGTAGCCGCAGTGTTGGCATTTTTCTGTGTAGTATTGGGACTGGCGTCGCGCAGCGTGGGGACTTCCTCTCTTTCTGTGCTATGGAAGCAGAGCAGACTGCCTTAAGCTGCTGTCACTTGCTTGTGTCTTCAACACTCATTATGCTACTTCTGAAGGTACAGGTGATTCTCCAGCCCCAAGGTGGCAATTTGGCTTCAGCCTGGGTATGAGAGAATTCCCAAACTTGGAAAAAAGCATTTCTCATCAGCTTCCCGAGACTTCTAAGGCCAAAGGATGTGCATCTGGCCTCGTTCTGGAGGGGTTGCTCTCAGTGACGACCCTGAGGATGCCAGGAACTATCAGGGTAAAATTTAGGAGTGGATTGAGTACCACGTCAGGCCAGCAGACAGTTCCCTCCCTAGTGGTGGGAATGCAGCATGCGTACTTTCATGTTGAAATCTGTAATGTGTTAAGTAATAACGCCCCACATTTGTTTGGCTCTGCCCTTTATTGAGACTGTTATACACCTTATGTGTGGCAGGGCTTGTGATCCTTCTGAGTGAAAGATATGGGTCTAGGCGTGTGCGTGCGTGTGTGCGTACTTGCTTGTGTGTGCATGAAGGTCTTTACATAGCACGGTAGGGAATAGTACGCATGGTAAAGGGGAGGGAGGTTGATGGGACCAGAGTAGTCAAAAGTGTGGACGGTTTGGAATTTTCAAGTCATCCTGTCCTGCTCCGTGGGCAAGAGTAAGCAGCTGCTCTCCTCTTCCTTGGAACTGGGTGTCTGCAGAGAGGCCTGCGTTTGTTCATACCTTCTGCTGCGGTGCAGTCAGGGATGCAGACATCTGCAAGTGATTTCCTGCTGGGTGAAAAGCGGAGTCTTGTTCCTCTTCCAGTGAGGTGGTGTTCCTGGCTGTTGCAGACAGCTGTCAGTGCCTCCCTGCAGCATGCTATTAATGAGTTGTACAGAGTCTCTGATCCTCACAATTCCTTTTTTTTTTTTTTTTTGAGAAAGGGACAGAGAGAGGGGAGGGGGAGGGGAGAGAGCGAGAGAAAGAGAATCAATTTTATTTAGTTTTTCATCTGCCTTCGTTGCTCCGACACCTCGTTGTGTACGTGGTGCTGGGGTTTCAACCCGGGTCCTTGCACATGCCAGGCAAGCGCCATAACCGCTGGGCTACCTCTCCAGCCCCTCACAATTCCTTTTGTGTGCTTTCTTTGTTAGCAACTTCATTGAGGCACATGGAAATGCAGTAAACTGCACACATTTAAAGTGTTCAGTTTCGTAAGAATCGATCACGGTCACCGTAATTCAGATGATAGGCATTCCCATCACCCTCTCCCCCGGTATCTTTGTGTCCTTTTTAATACATCCCTTTCTCCATCCTTGTTCCTGTTGGCTTCTCTTGTTACAGTAGTATTAGTTGGTATTTTCTACACTTTTATATAAAAGGACTCATACAGTATTTTCTTTTTTTTGGGCCTGGCATATGTTACTTGTTCTGATGATTTTAATTCCATCCACAATGTTTCATATATTAGTGGTTCCTTCCTTTTTTATTGCTGGTTTGCAATAAAATGAAATCCCCCATAGGGACTTATCACAATTTCAAAAACTGTCCCGTTTTTGCTTATTGCAAACATAGCTGTAATGAACGTTCATGTGCATCTTTTTTCCATGGATGTTTTTTCATTTGTCATGAATAAATACCTAGGAATGGAATGGCTGGGCAGTATGGTAGGTGTATGTTGAACTTTTTAAGGAGCTGCCAAATTGTTTTCCAGAGTAGACGGACCATTTCACATTTCCTCTGGCAGTGTGAGAATTCTACTTGACCCACTGACAGCCCGCACTTCAAATCATCACTGTTTTTGCTTACTGACATTTAATCCCCTCCCCCGTGTATTCTTTTACACATTTTATAGTTTCTGGCATTATGTTTAGGTTTACGATTCATTTTGGGTTAATTTTTACATATGGTATGTGGGAAGGGTTGAGGTCCATTTTTCCCCCATAGGGCAATTCAGTCCATCCATTTATTGGAAAGGCTTCTTTTGTCCATTTTATCTATCTATTGAAAAGACTTCTCTTTTTCCTGTTGAATTTCCTATTTGAAAATCAGTTGGCCTCAGGGTCTGTTTCAGGGCTTTTTACTCTTGCATTGGTCTATGTGTCTATCCTTTCACCAGTATCAAGTTGTCTTACCAGTCTGATCGGTACAAATGTTGAGATCAAGTAGGTTTAAGTCCTACATTTTTTTTTGTTTCTGAAATTGCTCTTGTTATTTGAAGGTCCTTTGTATTTGGATATATATTTCAGAATCAACTTGTCAGTTTCTACAAAACCTACTAGGATTTTGATTGGAGTTACACTGGCATCTAAGCAATCATACCATCTGCAAAGAGGGACAGTTTTAATTCTTCCTTTCTGACCTTGTATTGTGTTTTCTTTCTTCCTTTATCTCTTCGTTCTCCCCACTCCCACTTTGCCTCTTCTGTTCCTTTCTTTTCTCTTATTACCTTGACTCGTATCTCTATACCTTGTTGAATAGAAGTGGTAAAATTGGACATTCTTGCTTAGTCCCTGTCTCACAGAGTGATTCAAACTTTGTAATGGGGAAACCATTATATATGTCTTTGGCAGTAGATTTTCATACATACACTTTAACAATGTATGGGGAATTCCCTGTTATTCCTGGATTGTTGAGTTCTTTATTTTTTGGGTTTTTTTTTTATCATGATTGGGTATTGAATTTTATGTCTATTAAAATAGTGATGTAAATTTTCTCTATTATTCTGTTAATGTGATATATTACATCAGCTGATACTTGAATATTAAAACAACCTTCAGTTGCTGGAATAAATCCTATGTGATCATTATGCATTTTCCATTTTATATATGGTTATATTTAATTTGCTAAAATGTATTAAGAATTTTTGCATTCTTTGTAATATAGTAGTGTGTAACTTTCTTTTTTGTATTATCTTTATCAAGTTTTGGTATTACTGTTTGGTGTCATGAAATAAGCTGATTAGCGATCCTTTTTCCTCTGTTGTTTTGACAAAGTTTGTGTTAAGTTCGGTGTTATTTTTTTTAAATAGTTACCAATGAAACTCTAGGCATGTGGTTTTCTTTCTTTCTTTCTTTTTAAAAGAAAGGGACAGTGAGAGACAGAAAGAGAAAATCAATTTTATTTAGTTTTTCATGTGGCTTTCATTGCTCCAAGACTTCGTTGTGTACATAGTGCTGGGGTTCAAACCTGCGCCTTCTCGCATGCCAGGCAAGCCATAACTGCTGAGCCTCCACTCCAGTCCCATTAATGTGGTTTTCTTGGAATATTTTTGTTAAGAAATCCAGTTTTTCCAGTTGATGTAGGACTACCCAGATTTTCTTCTTTTTTTGTCAGTTTTAGATTTCAAGAAATCTGTCTCTTCATCTACGTTGTATTGCTTGGCTTGCTCTCATTAATTGTGTTTCCATATCACCCTTTTAATGTGATGGTAATTGCATTCCTGATATTGGTGGTTTGTGTATTTTCTCTGTTTTCCTTGGTGAGTTTTAGGTTTGTCAGTATTATTGAGATAACCTACTTTTAGCTCTGCTAATTTTATTTTTTTTGTTGATTTCTTTGTTTTATTAGCATTTTTCCTTTATTTGCTCTTTTTATAGCTTAAGGTTGATTTTAGATCTTTTCTAATATAGACACTTAAGGCTGCGAATTTTCCTCTAGATACTCCTTTAACTTAATAGCAAATATTTAAATATGTACTATTTTTGTTACCTTTAATATCAAAATTTTTAATATTCCTCTTTAAAATTGAGATAGGATTCACATATCATAAAATACATGATTTAAAATTATTCAGTTCAATAGTTTTTAGTGGAGTCACAATATCACTCATGTCTGATTCCAAATCTCTTTTGATTTCGGTAGGTTATTTAGAAAAGTGTTATTCAATTTCCAGGTGTTTGGGAGTTTCATACTTACCCCATTGACTTCCGAGTTGATTTTCCATGGTCTGGGAATTCCAGTTTCCTTCACCAGGGCTGTTCTGTGGTCCAGTGTGTGGTCCCCAGGGTGAACACCGTGGAGCATTTGAAAGGCTGTGGTCATTCCTGTCATGATCATAGCTGTCACTCAAGTCAAAGCGGTTGATAGTGTTCAGACCTTCTCTGTTCATTCTGATCCAAGTGGTGGTGGTGGTAGGGTCTCCTTAAATTGTTAACAGAGAGGTGGTAACATTTCCTACTGTGATTGCAGAATTGCTTTCTCCTTAAGCTCTATCACCATGTATTTTGAGCTTCTCTTACTAAGTGTCTGCACATTTATAGAGATCTCCTCTGATTGTCTCTTCTGTCCTGATGAAACACCCCACTGTACCTGTGGTCAGACCCTTTGTCTTGCAGCCTGTTATATCGTATGATGGAACTGTCACTCACCCTTCTTGTGCTGACTTGTCTGGATGGTGCTGCTTTCACTGTCTGTCTGTGTACTTTCTATCTATGTCTTTATGTTTAAAGTGGTTTTGTTGGCAGCGTGCCGTAGGGTCTTGCTTTTTTGTTCATTATGCCATGCTTTGCTCCCCACCACCCCTGCTGTATTTTTCCCCTCCCAAAACCAGGGCCCCATGCCATGTCTCCTGGGCAAGCACTTTACCCCTGAACAGCATAGCAGCCCACGCTCAGCTTTTCAGCTGAAGTACTTCCACCTTTAACATTTAATATAATTATGGATGTGGTTGGATTTCCATCTATTATTTTATTATGTATGATCTTTTTATCCCTTTTGCTTTTATTTTTTTCATTCTTTCCTTTCTCCCTTTTTAGTAGATATTTTTAGTACTGTTTTTATTCAGATATTTTCTTTGATTATATTTCTTTTTTTCAAGTGGTTGTTCTAGTGATTAAAACATACATAACTGATTTTTCAGTTTTCTTTGAGTTGATGTTACATTTACTATAAAATTTTAAAATCTTGCAAACCTCATCAGCCCCTGTTTTCTTCTCCCCTTTACATGATAGCCATATGTATCACATCAGTGCACATTGAAAATCCTCAAGGTAAAGTTTGTTTTACTTTAAATCATCACAAGAAATTTTAAGAACTTAAGAGCAAAAACAAGAAGCATTCTTGAATTTTTGCCTAGGTAGTTACCATTTCTATCTTCCTTCACTCCTGAAGATCTCTCTTTACCTCTGGGAAATTTCCCTACAGCCTAAAGGAATTCCTTTAGCATTTCTTGTAGAGCAGGCCTGCTAGCTGTGAATTCTCTTGGTTTTCCTTCACTTGAGAATTTCTTTCACCTTATTTCCCACAGGATATGTTTGCTATATTACTGCATTCTGGGTTGACAGTAATCTGAGTTGACTTTCTTTAAAGATGTCCTACTGTCTTCTTGTCCCCTTGGGTTCTGAGGAGAAAGTCACTTCAGTTAGGATGCATGTATACGATGCCATTTCACATGCATGCTATTGTTCACATATGTGTGTAGCATGTCACTTTCGTATATGCATGTATTTCATGCAGTATATAGCATGTCCTTTCTCTCTAGGTGCCTCTGAGATTATTTCCCCATATCTTTGTCAACAGTTTTGTTATGATGTAACTAGGAGGGTTTTCTTTGAGACTGTCCTTTTTGGATACTCATTGGAATCAATACATTTATATCTTTCACCAAATTTGGGAAATTCTCAGCCATTACTTCTTCAAATAGTTTTTCTGCCCCAGTTCCTTTCTCCTTTTCTTCTCAAACTCCAAGTATATATCTTGAACCTCTTTTTATTGTCCCATAGGACTTTGGTGTTCTCTCATTCTCTCTTTTTTTCCACCCTGAGTCTTCTTTCAAATAGGTAATTTCTGCTGATTTGTATTTATCTTCAAGTTTACTGATTCTTCTATTTCTATTCTGATGTTGAGCCTATCAGTTAATTTATTTCAGATATTATGTTTTTCTATTACAAAATTTCTATTTAGGTCTTTAATTTTTAATAGTTTCTACTTTTGTGGGGGAGAATTCTTATCTTTTGTTTATTTCACTTACGTTTTCCTTTCTTTATGCAAATGATTATAAAAGCTATTTTAAAATTCCAGTATATAGATCATCTTGGGATTGGTACTTGTTGATTATCTTTACCCTTGAGAACTGGATTCCTTTTGTGAATATGTTTCAGTAATGTATGTTGAATAATTTTGGTTTGTATTCAGGACATGCAAATGAAATGCATGAAATTAAATCTTCTGGAGGATGCTGGTATTTTTGTATCAGCTTGCAGTCGGGCAGTTTAGGTCTTTCTGCCTTGCTTTCTGTAGGTGGCAGCTCCGGTGTCAGTTCAGTCTGCTGAGTCTTCGCTGGGCTGGTTTCAGTCTGTTCTCCGCATGTGTAGTTTAGGTGTTAGGCTGACACTTAAAGTTCATACACAGAATTAGGGGATTTACTTTTTTGTTGCTCTGCCCTTTGGGATTCCACACATACTTTTTCCAGCCTGCAGAGGCCTTTTTTCCGGTTCTTTCGGCAGAAAAAGTTTTTATCGGAGTTTAAGCTCTCTGGCTAGAACGAAGGTGCTCCATAACTGGGGTTTTTTCCCTTGGGTCAAACCTGAATAGGGAAACCCCTAATTGTGTGAGTACGGATCTCCAGGTGTTAAACCCCTTCCCAACATGCCTGGTTTGCTTTTTTCAGTGTCCTCTGGTAGTTTTTTTTTTTTTTTTTTTTTTTTTTTTTTTTTTTTTTTTTTTTTTTTTTTTTTTTAATTTTGCCCCAAGTTTTTAGTTGTAATTACTAGGAAGGGTGGGCCACATACTGTTATACTAGAACTGGAGTTCCAGTTGGTTTATTGTAGTTTTTCAGGGCTGGGGATGGAACCCAGGGCCTGAATTTACTAGGCAAGCACTCTCATCAATGAGCCGATAAGCTGAATCCCCAGCCCCAGTTGGTTTATGTTTAATCACTGGATGGTGAGAGTCAGAGATTTGGGTTCGTTGTTTTTTTTTTTTTTTTTTTTAATTTTTTTAAAGAGAGAAGGAGAGAGAGAGAGAAAGAGAGAATCAATTTCTATTGAGTTTTTCATGTGGCTTTCGTTGCTCTGAGACTCCGTTGTGTGCGTGGTGCTTGGGTTTGAACTTGTGTACTTGCACATGCCAGGCAAGTGCTGTAACCGCCGAGCCACCACTCCAGCCCCAGGGTTTGTGTTTTTTGTTTTTTGTTTTTTGTTTTTTTTTAGAGAGAAGGTCAGTGAGAGAGAGAGACAGACAGAATCAATTTTTATTGAGTTCTCCACATGGCTTTCGTTGCTCTAACACGCAGTTGTGTATGTGGGTGCTGGGGTTTGAACCCATGTACTTGGACACGCCAGGCAAGCACCGTAACTGCCGAGCCACCGCTCCAGCCCCGCAGGGTTTGAGTTTTATGGTTGACTTTATTTCTTCATTTGGGGAAAAATTTGAAATATGAGAACTTGGCTCTGCCTATTCCAGGATTGAATGGAGTAAATAAGATGATCCATGTGGTTTATTCTGTAAACTGAAGAGTTGTATTCAGGTGACTGATACTGCTGCTGTGTGCACACTTGCATGTGTATGTATGGCTTCTGCATGGTCCCGGTGTGGCGATGGCATCACCCCTGGTTTCTCTTCTCCAGGCGCTTCCTGGACCTCACTACTACACCTGGGGAGACCATGGCGGCATCATCATGGCCATTGCCCAGGGCATGGAAACCAACGAGCTGAAGTAAGTGTCTCTAAGCCTTTTCTTTTGACATTACATTGTTCTAGAAATTTATGTCTGTAATCACAGGTGGATTATTTCTCTACAGCATTAGGTTGTTGGCAGCACAGTTTGAGAACTCTGGAAATTAAACTTTCCATATCTGTAAAGTTGGTATAATAACCTGCCCTTTCTGTCTCAAGGAGTGTTAAGAGAAACAAGGGAAATAATTTATTGGTTTGAATAAGTACCATTATGTAAAGAATTAATAATGACTAACAAAAGGTTCTTTAACTGGTCTTTGCTTTGTGTAAGTGTGACACACACACAGATTTGCCCATATGATGAACACTGATACGGAGCAACACATAATGCGTGAGTAATATTTACAGAATGCATACACATTTCTAGCCGGTTGACTTTGTGCTTCATTTGGTCTTGGAGGTTTTCAAGTTGGAAGGGATGTTAGAGCTTAGCTGTTTCATTTTACAGGTGAGGAAACTGAGAACCAGCAAGGTCAGGTAACTTGCCCAAGGTCTTGCCATTTATTAGTATTAATGCTTCAGGTTATGTCTTGTATTCTCTGCAGTATGTTGTTCTGAAAAGAATAATGTCCGGAGTTTGCAATTTCTTTTCCCTGAAGTCCTGATTTTATGAAAACCAGCTCTGATTAATTTCATGGAGTCATCGAGCAATTAATGCTTGGTCAGGACAGCTGGCCCTGAGGTCTCCCTGTTTTTGAGCTGAACCTGTTGGCTAGATTACTAAGGGAGTGGAGAGGCTTCAGTAATCATCTTGTTTAGAGCAAGGAAGAAAGCTTTCTTTTCCTTAGATCCTTTTACAGTCAGAGCCAGCAGCAAGAGAGAGGTGGGTGGTTTGAGAAAGGAGAGCTTAGTAGCTGGTTGTTCGCCTGTGGTTAATTGGACATGTGCTGAGCAGCCTGGCCTCCAGTAGGCAGATAGAAACAAAGTGCTGGCGTTGGCTTTCCACCTGGCGGTCCTTGTTCTGTGTGGCACTGGTCAGCTGCCTCTTTGCAGCCAAGAGTTACAGGAGGCCCTGTTTGCACACAACACTCTGTGTTCCTGTTGAGATTGGTGCTTGCTCAGATGACAACAGTCACAAAGCACAGTGCTTCCCACATTTACGCTGACGTTTGTGTATCAATTAAATCTTACCTCACACATTTAGCAAGCACTGCGTGTGCCAGGTGCTGTGTATCTGAAGAGGAATGGGATGTTGTCCCCCCACCTTTAAGGTTCCACCCTAGCTGTAAGAGAGGCTCTGAAACAACTGTAGTGTTTAGTACACTGCGGAAGTCACACAGGGACAGAGCTTGGCTTCCTAGGGATGCATTTCATTCTTTGTGTGGCTTTCAGATTTTAGAGTCCATTCTCGATTTCCTTGTTTTACTTCTCCACAGATTACATTTGCATTCCAAGCTGGCTCTCTGAAGGAGTAAGTGAGATTCTAGTCCTCTTACACCATCTGTCGGTGCATATGTGCTCAGGGATCGCAGCGTCATTCCACATTAGCTAGAGCAAAACACACCAGGAAAATAAACCTGCTGCCAGAACGTCCTAATGCCCTCCCCACGCATTTCTTAGTGATTTGGGGGCTGCAGAATTTGGGGGTTACATACACAGTAGCCTTCCTCTATTTTTATAGGTCATTTTGAGGTGTCTGTAATGCATGGTTCAAATAAAACATTTGAAAATATGGAAACAATGGGCAGGCCTCCTTTTGACAGGTACATGTGTCCCAAATATCAGACTGAACTTGGCCCAAATCCTTGTAGCCACCTGGCATTTACTCAGTGTGTTGCTCCCAGAGGTGTTTGGACTGTCCTCCTGCTGCTCTGATAAGCAGAATTTTTTTTTTTAATTGAAGTTATTTCATATCCTTAAACCACAGTGGTGATTTACTGTACTGCAGTGCTCAGGCCTGAATGTGGCTGTTTCTGACAAAGCAGGATTTCTGTTGCTGGTCTAGGGCTTCAGGTCCCTTTTAAGTCTGACCTTCTAACCCGGGCAATCTCTCTGTCCTTTGAGCCTCATAGCATTTATTGGCTGTCCCATTAATTTGGCATTGATCACATTCTGGCTCCTTTTTAAAGTTACCTTTTCATTATACGCCTGAATTCTTCAACTCATTACTAAGGCCTTTATAGACAAGTATTTCTATTCTGTACAAGTGCCTGCTAAGACACTTAGCAAATATTTGATGGATCAATAAATAGGTCATGCATACTCTGTCTTCCAAGATTGCTTATTTTTGTTTTGTGGATTTATGACACTGGAAGCGACCTGGGTAGGGTTCCATTTGCAGAGCTCCAAGGGAAACCACTGCTCTTGTGTGCTATGTAAATGTCAGCCTCAGAGCATAATGGGGACTACTCAGATGTGTGCCGCCTGGCGGTACCCAACAGATACCAGAGGTGATCCAGGCCACCTTCCTCCGTTTCCACATGAGGAAACAATGTGATTTGCCAGGAGTTACTGCCCATACTGGAGCATGAGCATATTTGTGTTAGGAATCATTTCAGTTCAATTACACAAACAATTTTTGAAGATCTGTAATGACCCAAATATTGTGCTCAACACTAAGGACACGAAGATGAGTGTAGGGTGGCTTGGCTGACTAAAGTAAACCCACTGGGACTCCCTGAGGGACAGAGGCCTGGAGGGGCACTTATTTCGAAGGGGAGCTTTCTGACCCGATACCCCCTTTTTAGGGAGGAAAGCCAAACAGAGTAACATCAGTCATTCTAATAAGAGTTAGGGGAACAGGTAGGAAGGGTGCTTAAAAGTCGGATTTTTTTTTTTTCCCATTGGTGGTGATTCATTTAAATTATTCATGTGTTTCTTTCCCTGATTAGCACAGATAACCCAAGAGTCGACTGTTATTTGTTTCAGCCTCTGCCTTGATTCTCTGCTGAGACGGTTACCTTTGTTATTGTTAATTGAAATTGAGAGCAAGAAGTGGAACACTTTGTTTTGCTGTTGTGTCTACATGTCTGAAATGATCAAATAAGAGCCCATGCTGGGGATTCACTTATGCATTCATTCAGCACACTGGTAACAAGAGCCTGCTCAGGGGATGCAAAGGAGCAGTTTCGTGCATAATCGTGTTCTTCAGAGAAGGGGCTGTTATGTTTTTGTAGCTTAACCAAAAATCATCCAAACACATTTGTTGGCTCAACCAAGAAAGATAAGATCAGTTTCCATTTCTTCTTGGCAGTTTGCCTGTGAGCATGGTGATGTTATTGATAGTTACTGATACTTTGGATTAATCCAGGAGCAGCATCTTTTCTCTAAGGAAGTTTCCAACATAGGGCTTTCCTCTGGGAATACCGAAAAGCCCCCTCAAAAAGTCCACACTGCAGAGCAGCTGTCTTTTCTGGACCTGAGTCCTGGACACAGCCCCATAGTTTCAGAATGTGAGATGCAGCCGTTAACCTCTTCCCTTGATTTAGCCCATAACACTGTAGTAGCACATAAGGTGCAGTTGCAGACCCAGCCTACCATTCAACCCCCTTGTGGTTTCTTCTGTTCCTTGAGGTATAGAGGAGCAGTTGTCTTTATCACCTTTTAACTGTTAAGAAACTGAGAGAGTGGGTTAAAAGAAGAAGATTCAGTGCAGTTTATTTTATATGCTTTATGAAAGGCATTAATGCCCCTTCCATCTGATGGAAAAAGTGACAGGTGCAGGGACAGGAAAGTGAGGGAAAGTTCCTACTAGATTGGCTGGCAGTCTAGCAGAAAGCCCTCACAGATCCAGGTCGTTGAAATATAGAAGGGTATGAGATGGAGGTGAGCACAGGGCACAGTGAAAGCCACAAAGGGCCACCTTGAGCTTCTGGGGAGACAGGGGAGATGTCTTGGAGGAGACCGCTGAAACTTGGAGGATAATAAGCAAGGTCAGAGTGCCATCCAGGGTTAGAAAGAACTTGACCTTGACTCAGCAGTGGGGCTTGCATCTCTCCTGTGTTAACAAAATACAAATTGGGAGGTGGTGACTGGGGCATGAGAGGCTTAGGATATCGGCTAGGGCCTGGGGCCATGCTTTACTGAAGAGGCTAAGCTTTGCTTTTCAGGGTTTTGAATAGGGGAATGGCATGGCTAGACTTGTATTATAGATACATGGCTCTGACAGAAGGAGCAAGACAAATTGAAGGAGTATGATTGGAGCTGTGACCTGGTGCTGGGGTGGGTTGAGGATTAACCCTGAAGGACAGGCTTTCTGAGAGCCAGGGTGATGGGCTAGGTAACTCCCACTGTAACAGAGCCAAGATAAAGGAGTGGGAGAAGGCAGAGTTGGACAAGTTGGATCGCAGTGGCTGCAGCAGGTGGCAGGGACATCCAGCAGGAACCTGGATCTATTATGTCATCTGGTTTAGTCTTCCGCCATCTGAGAGAGGATCTTCCAGTCTTTGCTTGTGCAGTCCCAGCAATGGGGAATTTACAAGAGCGCTTCTATCTCATGTGTTAGCAGTTTGTTCATTCATTCACTCATTTATTTGTTCATTCATTTCGATTACTTATAAGTGAAAGTTGTCTGATAAGGGAGAGCCCAAATTCTCTGCATTCCAGCTTTTAACCCTTGTGCTTAGTTCTGCTCCCTCATGACACATAACAAGTAATTCCTCTCATTCAAAAAATCTTTCAAACATTTGAGGGTCCTGTGTATGTCCTCCTGAGCTTCTTCCATTCCATGGAAAACACCCCAGTTCCTATCCGTATATGCAGTAGGTTCCTGAATCTCTACCTTTTAGGTTCTACTATAGATCTGTGTCATGATATCAGTGCCTTTATATATGGGTCCTAGATCTGACCCCCATGACCTGAAACAAGCTGAAAATACCTTAATACCTACATGGTTGGGACACTATTTCTGTTAGTAAAAACCAGAGGTTGCATCTTCATTTTTGATGGCCACTCAAATTGGTGACTCCTATTAAAAAATTTTTTTTTTGTAAGAGAGAGGGACATTGAGAGACAGAGAAAGAGAGAAACAATTTTATTTAGTTTTTCACATGGCCTCCATTGCTCCAACAATTAGTTGTGTATGTGGTGCTGGGGTTTGAACCCGCGTCCTTGTGCTTGCCAGGCAAGCTCCAAAACCACTGAGCTACCACTCCAGCCCGCCTATTAAATTGTTTAACTGAAGTATCAGTTATGTTCCACAAGGTCCTGGAATCTGAAATATACTGATTAGTCAGTTCTGAAAGATGTATGTCAAGATGTAGAACATCTCTATCATTCCAGAAAATACCCTTCCCAATCAGTGCTACCCACCCCATCTTCCTGCCCATTAGAGGCAATTAGTTGCTGCTCTGATTTTATTTTTACCATTAGAGGCTAGTTTTTCTCATTTCAGAATTTCATGTTCATACTTCTTTTTTTTGGTATTTGGCTTCTTTTGCTTAGCATAATATTTTTGAGATTTCTCCTTCTTGAAATTTGTGTCTGTAGGCTGAGTTCAGTTCAACTCACAGGTCTCTTTTCTTTATGAATCTTATTAAAGGTCAGACGTTTCCTATCCTATATATGATCAGGTAAATTTTTTAAACTCATGTATGATATTTTGATTTTCTTCTCATGTTTCCTTGATCTTTTCATAAAGGAAAGCAGTTTGAATCTCATTTTTTATATTTATTATAGCTTCTGTACGGTTGGCCTTGAACCTTTGGCCAGTTCAGTGGATACACCTTGCAGATTGCTGTCTAGATCGTTGACAGTTGTGTTGAGCTCTGTGAGGAGGAGAGTCTCATTTTGAGTTGAGATCAAACAGTGGTTCTGCCCTCTGGGATTTGTTTGTTTCCCCAGCAGCAAATGAATTTTATCTACCTGTGTGGTCTACAAAGATATTCATTAAAAAAAACAAACAAAAAAACTAATAATGCTGTCATTATCCTGTTCTTCAAATGAAGAATTACCAGCAGGAGAGGAAAGGGGATTAGTTTGTTGGGACAGGTAGGAAACCCGTGGGACCCTGGCCCTGACTTCCTGTTTTCCTAAGTACACTCAGATCACTGTTGCATGACCCATTCTCAGACTACCTTTTCTTCTTTAGGTAAATAAAACCATTTTTCCTCTGCTAGCCTTTGAGATACTGGTTCTCTATGACTCATCTAGAGATGATGAAAAGGAACTCTCTGATCATCCTATCTTTGTGTTTTTCCATTTCCTAGAATTTATTTTGTATTCATTTTCCTTAAACTTCTTTGGACATCCCCCCTCCCTGTTCCTTTTGAAGATCTTTCTTTCATTCTCCTTGATAAAGATAACAACAAAAAGAGATTCTTTTTTTCTATCATTATTATTTATAAAAGTGATCCTATTACTTTCTAATCCTTGATAGAACTTACTAGCTAACCAACCTACCATCCCCTGACTCACCAATATGCTGGTTATTTTTGTCATTGAAAACATAATACCTGACTCATTTGGAATCAAGTTAGTTGACTTCTATTCCAACAGACTACTATAATTACAGCTAGAAAGAATTGGCAGATTACTACTTCTTTTTAACTTTTTGGCCCTTAGTTATTTGACTCTTCCCATCTTGAACATGTTCTTTTAAAAATCTGAGATACCACAAATCTTTCTGTGCAGCCACACAATGGTGTCGTAAGTTGATTGTCTACCACTGCTCCTCCTTTTAAAGTGTCTGTGATTATATTTTATTATTTTACATTATTGTACTGTATTATTGACTTTCCCACCCTCTTGAGAGTTTTCAGTAGTGGGATCTCATCTATGTTTTCCTCTAAACAGTTTGCATTCTCCATTTCTAGGGAATGGGCCCTACATCCTCTGTGACTCCAGAACACAAAGATGGCTTACCTTGGTTTCACCCAAGGTTCTTGTCATTGTCATTTCAACACCGCAAGTTCTCCTGAAAAAGTACCATTTTTTAAATGAGTAGTTTATTCTCAGAAAGCTGTGCCTGGCAGTGCACCTGCTGGCTGGTCTCATTAATAGCTTATTATCAGAGTCCTCTGGGAATCTCACAAGAAATGGGATGATTCATTTCCTGAGGTTATCCATGGTTCAGGGAGCTTCTAAATGGAATTACCTTGGCAATGTACAAATGGAAGTATTTCCAACTTTATCAGAGATATTATTCCCATCATTGATAAGCCTCTCTGATGTTTGCTTTAAAAGTGATCCTAAACCTTTACCTTGTCACATTAGTTCTAGGAGGAGTTTGAATGAATTAACGTATCCACATCTTCAAAACTCACTTAAACCAAAAGCATGCATTCCGGCTGAGAATTTCCCCTCTTACATGATCCATGGAGGGGCCATTCAGTCTCCCATGGATGTTCATTGGGTTGCTGCATAAGCCCACCACCAGGTTGCACCTCTAGCCTTCCTGTTAAAGTGTCGGTTTTAGAAATCTCAACATGAGAGGAAGTGTTTGGATTGAATGACGTCATGCAAAGATTTTTGTCAAGTATTGGAGCCCTGAGGGACAAAAATCAAAGTCTCAAAAATATAAGAGAAAAGGGAAAGGTTTGTATATAATTAGGAGTCAGGGAATCAGGGAAACCCAGCCTTGTGGTTGCAGAGAAGGCTCCCATTGAGTGATTTCCCAAGTGCAGCATCTCCTAGCTCGCTGAGTGCTGAAGCAAGCGTCAGGCGGGTTATTTTCTTCCCTTCTCCTCTCCACCTGCTCTCTTCTGTACCAACAATAATTTAAAATTAGTACAATCTCCTAAGGGCTACTTCCCCACAAGGGCTCGCTTTCTTTTTCTGATATAGTCTGCCTTAGAGGAAACTTTTCTCAGGACATGCCTCTCCTCCAACTTCTTAATTTTTAAGACCACAGAGAAGTTGGAAGAACTATGTAAAGAACACCCATATAATCTACCCCTAGAGTCACCGATTGTTAATATTTTGCCAGTTTTCTTTACTTCTGTCATCTCTGCATTTACCTACATCATCTCTTTTGAGACTGAATCATTTAAAAGTTATGGACTCATGCCCCTTTACTGTCAAGTGTACACTCGAAACATGTATCTCCAATGCATAAGAACATTTTCCTGTTTAACCACAGTACTAGTAAAACACCTAAGAAGACCAGCATGAAATCTACTAGCATTACTTACAAGCTATGTTAATATTTTCTCAATTGTTCCATATTATTGCTGATGCATGCTTCTTAAAAATTTCCCTCAATCTAGGATTCAGTTTATCCAGAACTGAATCCTGGATTAGATTTGCACATTGCAAATGTATCTACACATTGCATTTAATTGCTATATCTTGTTAGTCTCTTTTAATTTCTAGCAGGTTCTCTGCCTGGTATTTTTGTTTGTTTGTTTGGTTTTCATGGCCTTGATTTTTTTTAGGAATCCGTACCAGTCATCATGTAGAAAGCCACACAGTCTAGATTTTGCCAATTGTATAGAGTAGTGCTGAGAGGATGTACTATTCTCAATGTTTTCCTCAGGGGATACATAATGTCACATTGTCCTATTATTGGCAATGCTAAGAGTGGTTAAGCTTATGACTCATCATCAACTGCAAAATTACATTTCCCCCGTGTGGTGAATGATTGGTCTGTGGGTTGGTATCTTTAGACCATGCAAACATCCTGGTCCCCAGAACTTTCGCCCAGTAGTTTTAGCATACATTGATGATTCTTGTATGATTCAATTATTACAGTAGATTTATAAAACTATTATTTTTCTCATTGTGGTTTCTAATGCTTAGTAGGTGGTGTTCTAATACAAGAAAAATATTTCCCTTGTTTCTCTTTCTTTTAGATTCAGTAGAGGTTCCTGTCCTGTTTTCATTTAGTGTATAATCTGTTTGTATCAATTATTTTTTATGTTTAATTTTCTCTAAATTTGGCCATTTGGGGCCCCATGAGCTGGTTCCTTTGTCCTTTGAGGTGACTGCATTCGTCTCTGTATTCCTTGCTTTCTGGCACAAACATAAACTTCCCCACAGTAGCCAGGATCAGCCATTTTCCCATGAGCTCCTGATGATGTGTTGTGGAACCTGAGATCTGACCTTTGAAATTGTAACTGCGTGCTTCCTTTTACTTGCCTTGGCAGATATAGTACAAATGAAGGAGAGACCTGGAAAACTTTCATCTTTTCTGAGAGGCCTGTGTTTGTGTACGGGCTCCTCACAGAACCCGGGGAGAAGAGCACTGTCTTCACCATCTTTGGCTCAAATAAGGAGAATGTCCACAGTTGGCTCATCCTCCAGGTCAATGCCACCGATGCCTTGGGTAAGCTGTTGCCTCCTGGGCTTCCTCCAAGATGTTGATTGACCTCCTGGTGTGCGCAGATCATCAGCTCTGTCTCAGAAGAGTTTGTGATTCACTGGGGGAAATGGGCAGCTTCAAGTTAGAGAAAAACACAGGGAGGTAAAGAAGGGTTTACTCAGCCCTTAATAAGTCGGTGTGTTATTCTTGCATCTTGGTTTCTTTGTACAGTCCCCGGCACACAGTAGGTCTAAGTATATGGTTCTTGAATATGTGGCTGTGGATGGTTGGATGCACGAATGAATGAATGAAAACATTTTCCAAATCAGCAGATCCAAAGGGACATACTCAGTGAGTGTGCATTACTATGTAAATCACTTTACCCAGTAATGCTGGGTCCATCTAGGGTCTAGTCATGATCTGCCAGTCTAGATACAGAACAGGTAAGTAAGCAGGGAGGAGTGAAGCTCTTCAGTGTCCCCTCACTGCCTCCCCATACTCATTATTCCAGCTCCCCAGAGTCCCATGTGTCTTCTCACCCCCACCCATTCAGCCTCCACTAGTTGAAACCCTTTTCATGTCTCAGGGTCCAACATACTTGCCACTGGTTTCTCAACCAGAAGACATCTCCTCCCTTCTCTATGCCCAGAAATAAGCGTTCAGCATGCCTTGAACTATGAATTTGTGCCTGTTATTCCCCATGTGCCGTCTTCCATCAGTTAACTCATAAGGCCCTTAAAAGTGAGCGTGTGTCCTGTGCATGTTTGCATTCCACTTACTGGATGGCCTGATTGCCTCACGGGCAGTAGGGTGTTAATCAGTCTTTGCTGATTTTAATGGCATTGAATTGACAGTTGTGCATCTGCTTCAAGTAGAATTTAATCTGACCAAAGACACATGTTAACAATGATTCAGGTTTCCAGCACAGACATAGGCATGATCTGGAATTCCTGAAGGAAGCATTCCACTGACATTCCTGGTGAATTTGCACAGGCGAGTGAATGCACAAGTTGTCTTGCCATTTCTCAGGTTTTCCATGGAAATCCCACTCCTTCAAGTTGGGCAAGCAACATCTGCAGCACTCTTGGGCTCCACTTCAGATGTGCTGTCCTCACTGGAGGAAGTGAATGCCATCACCGATGGAAGGCTCATCCTGTCCCTAGTTCCCTAGGAGGGAAATGCCTTGTGTACCTGTTTCTAAAGGAGACTGCTGACTTTCTTAAAATAATTCAGAAGCTTGGATGGTGCCAAAAAGGGCCTTCTTCTCCCCAGTTTTCCTGGATGAACATTTCTGTTTCCAAAGGCAACATTTTCATTTGAGTGGGTGCTGCCCAGCTTCAGCACAAGCCTGTTCTGAGGCATGGGACGGTGCCTTGGCTCTGTGCATCTGCTGGATGGCAACAGGATGCACGGAAGTGGGGCATGGTGCTGAGGGCTTGTGGCAAGACAGGAAACCCACGTGGCCCTGGCTCTGATGGTCTGTGCTTTCTTTTCTTCAGGGGTTCCCTGCACAGAGAATGACTACAAACTGTGGTCACCATCTGATGAGCGGGGGAATGAATGTTTGCTAGGACACAAGACTGTTTTCAAACGGAGGACCCCCCACGCGACATGCTTTAATGGAGAAGACTTTGACAGGCCAGTGGTTGTGTCCAACTGCTCCTGCACCCGGGAGGACTATGAGTGGTTCGTTCTTCTTCAGTGATTGGGGCATCAATTTGTGTTTTATTCACTTACCAGTCTAGGGCGAGTTCCCTTCCCCCGAGGAAAGGAATAAAAGGAAATAAATATTTATTAAGCACCTTTTATGTGCTAGGAACCATGCTAGGCATTTTTTACTTAAGGTGTCCTCCTGAATTCTTACAGCCTTGTAATGCAAGAGAGGCATTGTAACCTAGGGAAGCTGCACTTGTTATTTAGGAATAGATCACCTTGGGATTTGTTTCTAGAATGGTGTCCCAAAATGGGAAGCAAGTTACATACTATGGACCCCTATTCCAGAGGGAGATTTATTTTTGTATCTGAAATGTTAGTCTATGTATATTTTTCCATCATTTACTATTTCTTTCTTTTTCTAAAGAAAGAGGGACAGTGAGAGAGAGAAAGAATCAATTTTGTTTAGTTTTTCATATGGCCTTCATTGCTCTGACACTTCCTTGTGTACATGGAGTTTGAACTCACATACTTGCGCATGCCAGTGAAGCACTATAACTGCTGAGCCACTGTTCCAGCCCCCATTTGCTCTTTGTTAAGACAAATATCCAAGACACTACTGGAAATGTTAAAAGTAGAAAGAGGAATAGGGGACTTTGTTGATTTTATTGTGATTGTTGAAAGGAAGGAGAGGGCTGAGATTTGCAGTTGAGGAAATCTTTAGAGGGAGCCCTGTTTTAGATGGTCTTTAAAGAAGCCTCTAGATATGTGATCAGGTTACTTTAAGACAATACAACAGCGTGACAGTGTAGGGGCAGGAATGGGGTTGGTGGTTTAGTTTGGAAGCCTTTTTGGGTGACTACAGCAGAGGCAGGGAGCAGAGATGAAGTGGAAAACAGTAGAGATGGTAGGAGTGGACACCCTCAAGGGGATGGACCATATTCTCTAAGCAGGCGGGCCTTGTTGACTTTTGAGAGGAGTTGGTCAGAGCAGAGCTTAACTATAGGAAGATAACTCTAGCAATAGAGTGGGTAGCATTTCTAATCTCCCCAACAGCCTCTTCAGTCTGTCTTCAGCTGGATGGTTGTAGAGGTATCGTAGAACTTGGTCTTGAACATATATTGGTCTTGAACTTCTATTTCAGTGGTTGCTGAGGTACAAAGGAGCTGGATTTTGCTTTGGGCAGTGCCATGCTTATCTAACTAAAGCAGAACCCTGTAATGGGTTTTAGACCAGAGGTTGGAACGGTATCCTATATAGAAATGTTTTAGGCTTTGGAGGCCTTGTGGAGTTTATGGTCTCAGTTGTAGCTACTCAGCTTTGTCCAGGATAGCACCCATGGAAGAAGGAAAGCAGCCCTGATAAGTGGGTGTGGCTGTGATTCAATAAAACTTCATTTGCGAAAGTAGCTCATTAGGTCTGACCACTTCTAGACCATGCTTCAGAAACGAGTACGCATGTGAATCACCTGTAGTCTTATTGAAGATGCAAATTCAGCCTCAGGAGTTCAGGGGTCTACAGTTCTGCCAGGCTCTCAGGTGCTATGACACTGCTTATCTGCACATCTAGCCTTGGAGCATCAGAACTTAGAACACGAAGGACATTGCCTTTGAAAGGTGCTGTGCTGTGACAGCACAGATGCCAGAGCATCGCAAGAATTTGATATCTGCTGGGGGTCTTGGAACCAATTTCCCTGCAGTACTGAAGGAGCATTGTACTTCAAACTAAAATGGAGACTAAATAAAAATGGGTAGGAAAATCCAACTAATCTTTGGGGGGTTCTTCCTTCATAACTTATATGCTTAAAAACAAAATCCAAAACCAAACGTTAACATTTTCTCTCTTTCTCTGCCCACCTCCTGCCAAACAACAACAACAAAAAAATGGAACTTGGTGTGATTTCCTAGGAGACTGACTGGGCTCCTACTGGTCTACTGTGCCTCCCCATTTGGTTTGCTGGAACCTGCTGGGTGCTTATACCTGGTGTGTCTTTTTACTTAGACCAGAGTAACCACCTGCTCTTCCCCTTGTGGAGCTGGACTGCAGGCCCCATGAGTGAGGGGACTGTGAGAATGGTGAAGGGTGTTCATTTCAAGCTGTCCTCTGTTCCTGTTTGCTGTGGCAGCTAGGAAGGGGCCAGCCTGACTTTGTAGCTCTTGGAAATGTTTGATGGTATTGAACTGTGGCAGTGAGAAGGGAAACAGTCTCAAGGTGGACAGCAGGGGATGAGATGAGAACGAGCAAACTGTGATGTCTGCCCATGAGCTCAGCCACTGATTGACAACTGTATTTGAAAGTCAGGCTCATTCTGATAGTCTTTTCAGAACACACTGGGAAGCCCAGCTTTCAGCCCATGTATTCACTATTTTCAGGGGTAGTTTCTTTTATATCTTTATGTTTGCTCACATGGCCAAGACATGACTTTGAAAATTTTTTTTCCTAAGAGAGAGGAACAGTGAGAGAGAGAGAAAGAGAAAATCAATTTTTTATTCTAGTTTTTCATGTGGCTTTCGTTGCTCTAACACTTCATTGTGTATGTGGTGCTAGGGTTCAAACCCAAGTACTTACACATGCCAGGCAAGCGCCGGAACCGCAAAGCTACTACTCCAGCCCTGACTTTCAGATTCTTAACTATGACCCCTAGTAAGCAATACACTTTGTGTCATGACCCTGTATCTGTAAATACGTGGATACAGACACACGTCATTAAAGCAGCAGCTTTATGGGGTAACATTTAAATGTTTGAAGCCTTTTGCTTTCTTCCATTCTTTTGAGGGAGGGAGGATGGACTTGGCCCTCCAGAGCGCTTTCACAGGCCGCCAGTTTGAGACCTGCAGCCGAAGAAAGCTGCCTAAGAATTGTGTGCTTTGCTATTGGAGGCAAATAAGTAATTAGCCAATGCTTCACCTAGGCCCTAAGGAGATGTTAAGTAGCCATTCAGTAGGAACTGATTAAATGAATCAGATCTGTTTGATAGAATAATTAAACTTGCTGCCTTTGGAAGAGTTCTCTACAAATTGCTAAATGTGGATTATCTAATACAAACCACTTTGCCCTCTGCATGGTTGTACTTTTTATATTAGAAGCATTTAATATTTATTGAATTGAACATATAAATGAGGCTGTTCAGATAGAGCACATGAATATGGACAGTTACTTTGAGTTATAGAATGACAGCTTAGATAAGACTTGGAAAATGCATAGCACAGCTGCCTGGCTCTAGAGCTGTCAGACGTAGCCCAGAGAAGCCATGCAGTTGAGGACGGAGCAAAGATTCTGCCAAGGCCACATGCTTCCCGCTGCTGGGTGCTGCCCGTTAAGCTGGGAGCCTTGGTCCACGTGACCATCAGATTGTCTGAGATCTTGTGAGCCCAACTACTGTATCCCAAGATGTAGAATGCAGTAGCCCAGGTGATTTAGATAGTATGTGGACAGGGGTTAAGGTGATGTTTGGTTTAAATAATTTTTTTATAAAAGTTCCTTTAAAATTTCTCTTTTAATCCTTCTGGTTATTTGAAGGAGAAAGTTTCACTGAATGCTAATAATTCTTTAATTTTTGCTACTCCTTTTTAACCAAGAAGAGAAAGCATAACTGGAGTGTTTGGGTAGAGAACTGGATCTGGGTAAAATTTCTTTTCTCTTTGGTACTGGGGATTGAACTCAGGGTTGCTTAACCACTGAGCTGCATCCCCAGCCTTTTAATATTTTATTTGAGACAGGGTCTCACAGTTGCACAGGGCTTCATCAAGTTGCAGAGCTTAGAACTTACAGTCCTCCTCCTGAGCCTCCCAGGTCGCTGGGATTATAGGCATGCACTACCACACCTGGCCCGAAATTCAATTTTATTTGGTTTTGGGCATAAGTATTTGTACTTTTTTTGGGAAGGGGGGTACCAGGAATTGAACCCAGGGGCACTTAAACACTGAGCCACATCCCCAGCTGGTTTGTTTTGTTTTATTTTGTTTTGTTTTAAGAGAGAGGGAAAGAGTGAGTGAGAGAGAGGAGAGAGATTCAATTTTATTTATTTTTTCATCTAGCCTTTGTTTCTCAGACAGGTGTGTATGTGGTACTGGGGTTTCAACCTGGGTCCTCATGCATGCCAGGCAAGTGCTCCAGCTACTGAGCCACCGCTCTAGCCCCACCAGCTGGTTTTGATTTTGTATTTTGAGACAGGTTCTTGCTAAGGTGCTTAGGGCCTTGGTAAATTGCTGAGGCTGGCTTTGACTTTGTGATCCTCCTGCTTCAGTCTCCAAGCTCATGGGACTACAGGTGTGTGCTGCCACATCCAGCTAGGACTTGCGTTGTTTTTGTCTATTTATGATGTGATAGTGGTTTTCCAATTGTGATTCTAATAAAAAGCTTCTTTTGCAGTTGTATTTTAGTGTTAAAAGTGAGTATCTTTTTAAAGTGGCATGTTTGAAAAACCTATATGATACAAATGACAGTATGTTAAAAGGAACAGGGTTAGAACTGAAGTGCCTGAAGTATGCAGGACTGACCTGAACAAACCCCAATTGCCTTTCCAGTGACTTCGGATTCAAGTTGAGTGAAGATTTATCCTTGGAGGTGTGTGTTCCAGACCCAGAATTTTCTGGAAAGTTGTACTCCCCACCAGTGCCTTGTCTTGTGGGTTCTACTTACAGGAGAACAAGAGGGTATGTATCACACAGGTTGCCAAGTGAGGCTCACAGGGGTCTGCACAAAGAGCGAGAGAGCATCCAGGATCTCTTGGGCTTCTTTCATATTCTACATTCTAGAATTATAATTTAGCAGGTTGCACATAGTTGGGCAGCACTTAAAGTTATGATGACTGCAGACTCCCCTGTTCCCCGTGAAAAAGCACTTGCAAGTCTGTAAGCTTCTCTGCAACTCTAAAGTCATAAACATCAGCAAGGAAACCTCTTCAGAGGAGTTTACAGATGAGATGTGTTGAAATGTGTTGCCCAGAACAGTGTATTAAGTCGCCTGGGCCTGCCTAGTCCAATTATGAGCAGCACTGACTCAGAACCACCAAGTACTTCCTCCTAGGGCTGTGGGGAAATGTGTGGGTGGAATCTGTTGTCCATGGTGGGAAATGTGCTTCCACTTGGGATCCCCCAATGACTGATCTTTGAAGTTTCTGATCTCTTGCTTTGTGTGTGTGTGTGTGTGTGTGTGTGTGTGTGTGTGTGAATGTTTGTGTGTGTGTATCTGGGGGTGACAGCTATCGGAAGATTTCTGGGGACACCTGCAGTGGAGGAGATGTTGAAGCACGTCTGGAAGGAGAACTCGTTCCCTGTCCCCTGGCAGGTGAGAGGCGACTTCTTCACTATTGCTTCTTGAGAGGTCATCGAAGTCTTTTCCTGATCTCACCCAGCTCAGACTTACAAGCTCTTCTAACTTAGTGGAGAAAAAGATAACAGAAAATACAAGCATGAGTCCCCTTCTTCTCCTAAGATTAGTATCCAGACTCAATTTGTGTGTAGTCTTGCATCTTTAAAGAAATAGAAAATATTTTGTATGGGCTCAGTTTTTTGAAGGAGATCCCTGTGTTTGCTGAAAAGTATTTATTTGGCGAATGTTGTATGCTAGGCCTTGGGTGGGACTGAGGGTGCCACAGGCTTTTGTGTTCTTGATCTGTTGTCAAAATTGAATTTAGAGACACTTGTGGCTTCTTAGAAAGTCAGTTAGTGGTCTGTTGTAATTTTGTAGTAATGATAGCTAGTATTTTAAAGGAATTTTGCAGATTTTAATGTACTTTTCCATATGTAGCCAGTTTAATCCTTTTGACAACTCAATGAAGCAGATATTGTCAGCTCTGCTTAAAAAGCACGTATATATGAGAAAGCAGGCATGTTCAGAAGAGAGGGAAAGACAATTTACGTAAGGTCACACACCTCGGAAGTGACAGTTAAAATTCAGAAGCTAGGGCTCATTGGCTTCATTGCCCATCACCCAAGTAGCCTTCCTATTAGATGATAATTACTCCTACTAATTAGGAAAAAAAATTTCTTTGGAATGATTAAGGTGTGCTGTATTTCAAAACACATTTCAAGTTGATTGACTGGGAATGGAACATGAGTATTTGTAACATGAAATTATGATACCTTAAAAAGAGTGAACTTCTTGGCCTCTTCTTTCCTCACTCTGCTTCTTATTCATTTAGATCTTCCTTCTTCCCTGTGAACCCTTGTCTTGCTCACACTGCTTGGTGAGGACAGCTCATGAGCTGACTTCCATCAGCGTGGTGGAGGGAACAGCCACAGGAGCGGAAAGAATCATGAAAGCCGCAGGCGGGGCGGAGCAGCCTCTCTTGCTCCCTGCTTGCCAGATTACCCTGGTGTTTTTCATTCTAAGCTCATTAGTCCTTTAATTTAATCTTCCATCATTACCAGAGTAATTAACATACCTTGCTGTAGAGACTTAACCACTGCTTCAGCAGATTCCTACAAATGAGCAGATAATATTCAGATATTCCCCTCCCAAGAGCTGTTATTGATGAGGACTTGGTGAGCAGGCTTTGAGTGATGGCTCTTAAGGGGCTGGAGTACATACTTTGGTAATAAATATTTTGAAGATAATTCAGCAAGGGACAAAACAGTTTGTATAAAACCATCAAAACTGGCAGGAAAACTATTTTCTCTTTTGATAGGAGAAGATAGAACAGGGAATGAAATAGAAATGTCTCATTTCAGTGCAGGGAACCTCCTAAATGTCAAAGAAGGAGAAAGAGAAGGAAAAAAAAAAAAACCCCACAAAGAACAAAAACAAAAACAGAAAAAGAAAAAAGTTGGGGACTAGAAAGCAGGGAAGTATCCAGAAAGAAAAAGTTGTTTTCATAGGACTAATGGGAACCATAGCATTTTTTATTTTTGCAAAGATGAGATAGTCTGGGCATGTGGAAGAATTTTTATAATGTAGTAATTTTTCTTCCTCTGTGAGTACCCTCACAACACCCATTTCCTGGCCGTGCTGCTGTATGGCCAGCAGCGGCCAAGCATTCTGTTCCCTTTTTAGGTTAGACTTTGCAGCTGAAGCACTGGGTGCTGCTCTCTGCCTAATCCTAAAGCAGATTGCTGAATCTAGAAACAAAGTAATCATTGAGATTCTAGATGCTGGAAAGAGAAGTTGGGCAAAAGGCTTTTTACCGTGAATGTGGCTTTCATGGTTTTTCCTGTATGGGAACTACAGTGACAACCTAAAGGAGACGTTTGATGATCATTTGGTCACTTACATGGTTTTGAAGTAAAGTGAGCCCAGAGGAAAAGAAAGCAAACTTATCTATTAAAATTCGTAGATGGATTTACTTTTTGATGCATTATCTATGTTGAAGGAGTGGCTTTACAGGAGTGTAGGAGGGGGCTGATCCAGGCCTGCAGCGGGGGATTCAGATTAGCATCTTGGTCTTGTATGCATCATGCTGTCCAAATGGATGCTTGATTTTTTTTATTCTTTTTCATTTTTAAGAAATTTTTACTGTTAGTCTCTCTGGGGAGGTGACTCAAGTTAACAAATATCCAAATATAGAGATAGATTCAGAAATGAGCGGCTGAGCATCATCCATAGGCCTGGCTTTTCTAATCCTCCTTTCTTGAAATCCTTCTTCTGGGTGCCATTGTGGCCACTCCTCTGGGTGTTGCCTGGTGTGTTTTCTCCAACTTCTCTGGGTTGGGTGATCATTTACTCATCTGTTATAAAGGATTTTACACAGAATGCAGGGAATAGCAGTAAGGAAGAGGGCACAGGGTGAGGTGGGGAGCAGGGCTGTGGAGCTTCCATCCGCCTCCTGGGTGCACTGCCCGCCAGGCACCTCCACATGCTGGGCTCTCTGAAGCACCACCGTGGATGGCATAGACAGGGAGGCTGGTGCTTTGCTTTTCTCATCTCCTGTGGAAGAATCTGGACATCCTCCAGGCTGTTTCCTAAGTGGAAAAGCGCGAGCACTAGATTTTCCTGTTACTGATTGTCTGACTTAGGTAATAGGCACCATTTCTATGTCTCAAAGAATGGCAGCCTGAGAATGTAGCTTTGTGGTTGGACTTAGCCCCCACAAGGCTCTGGCTTTGATCCTTAGTGCGCATGTATACACACTCACACATGCACAGTCATTAGTATCTATGTAAAATAGGCAGCATAATGGAGCAGTAAAAACAGAGTGTGAATCCAGACTACCTGGGTTCAGATCTTGGTCTGCCACTTACTAGTTGTGGGTGACTTAACCTTTCTGGTCTCTGTTTTCTCATTTGTAAAATTGGTTTGTAATAGTTCTTCCATCATACAGTTGTTATGAGGATTAAGCAGTGCCTAGTATGTGATAAGTACTTTGCATGATTCTTCAGCAGAAACAAAATCTTTGTGATGACCATGTTGTGAAATATTTTGTAAATAGTCTAGAACAATTGTTTTATTATTTTGAAATCTAACAGGCTGATCTGATTGCCACTTTTCATTATGAGCAATATGAATGAGTAAACAAATTAGTTTGGAAGCTAATTTGTGCTGTGGTTTGGATATGAGGTATCTTCCAAAAGCTCATGTGTGAGACAATGCAAGAATGTTCAGAGGTGCTTCGATTCAACCTGAGATTAATCCATTTAATGGAATCATGTTTTGAAAGGATTAGTGGGTAGTGACCCGGTGGGTAGGGTGCGGTTGGAGGAAGTAGGTCAGTAGGGAGTGCCTTTGGGGTTTTATATTTGGTTCTTGGCAACTGGTCTTGCTCTCTCTGCTTCCTGACTCCCATGAGCTGACAGCTTTTCTCCACCACACCCTTCTGCCGTGATGTTCTGCCTCATCTCTGGCCTAGAGCTCTGGAGCCAGTTGACCATGAACGGAATCTCTGAAACCATGAGCTCAAAATTAATTTTGCCTTCTCTAAGTTGTTCTTGCAGGCATTTTGGTCATAGTGGTGACACGCAAACACAGTTAGTTACAAGTCTTCATGACTATTAGTCTCTGGTCAACAAGATTATGTGTGTTACCCAGCTTTCTATCTCTATGTCTAGTAACTGAAATTATCAACTTACAAAGAGAAAAGGTGTGTCTTAGCTCACAGTGTAGAGGTGTCAGGCCATGAGTGGTTGGCCCCTTTCACTTTCACTATGCTTTCCTCATGGTAACAAGGAAGCAAGAGAACTGCAGAAGAAGGAGCTGGGACTCCATTATTTGTTCAAGGGCACACTCCCAATGACCTGAAAGCTCCCCTGAGGCCCCTCTTTGAGGGTCCACTTTTAAGCACCAAGCTAAAGACTAAACTTTCAACTCATGGGTTTTTGGGGGACATCCCAAATCTAAGTTAAAATATAGTGCTATGGAACAGTCATATGGAGAGAGAGAACATGGTGATTGGTCTCAGTTATATTGGCAAGTGTGACTTTGATAATTTTAGATCGAGTGCAGAACTATGGATATTGAAGCAAGCATACTGGGGGATCTAGATTTAAAAAAAAAAAAACTATCAGGTAAAATATTTACAGATGAAGAAGCAGATTCACTGGTGTTCAAATAACTTGCCCAAGGCAGAAATGTCATTCTGTTGCATGCCTTCCAAGTGTGGTTCCTAGGTTCTTTCACTTGACCCAGACTGTATAACAGTGGGGTTGAGGTTTGTGCGTTAGGAGGAAAAAAGAAAAGAAAAACATGGTCAGGCCATCTAGAAGCTCTTCGGCATCCCCTAGATCTAACCTCTGTTGCTTGTATATCTGCAGAGGAGAATGAGTTCATCCTGTATGCCATGCGGAAGTCCATCCACCGTTACAATCTTGCCTCAGGAGCCACAGAGCAGTTGCCTCTCAGCGGGCTGCGGGCAGCCGTGGCCCTGGACTTTGACTATGAGCGCAACTGCTTGTATTGGTCTGACCTGGCCTTGGACATCATCCAGGTGGGTCAGCTCCTGGTCCGCTTCTGGGGTTGTACCTCCGGGCTGCCAGTCCTGATGAGCTTCAAGCAAGGCCTGAGGACATGGGTAACGAGAGGTTTGAAGTGGGAACTCATCTCAGTGCTGACAGATGGCACTTCTCAGTTTCCTGTTTTAGCATTTTCTTGCTCTGTCTGCCTCTGGCCGTATAAGTATAAGAATGATAAAGCAAGCTCCAAATCCAGAGCCATGCTTGCAAATGAGGTCTCACTTTTCTGTTGGGAAGAATGTGGGACTAGTAGCATACAACCATTAGCTGCCCATATTGTGCCAACTGCCTCTTTAGTGTCTTTCTTCCCAGGTCATGATGTAGTAACATGTGGCTTATCCGTAGTTCATGTAACTGTCCACTGTAGAAGTTCTGACCATAAAGAATCAGGAAGTAGTAAGTACAGTGGTGCATGCCCGTAGTTCCAGCAATACAGGTGACTAAGGCAGAAGGATAATTTGAGACCAGCCTGGGTTCCCTCACAGGCTGACATACACTCAGATCTATGTATTTCAGTGTTCCTTTTGTTTTGTTTCGTTTGGTTTGGTCCTGGGGATTGAACCTAGGGCTTGGCACATGCTGTGTACTATGTACATGTTCTATGATGGACCTACACTCCTTGCCCTCCCTCATTTTCCTTTTTCTTTTTTATAGAGCTGGGTATCAAACCATTGCTTCATACATGCTAGGCAAGCTGTCTATTACTGAGTTATATCCCCAGCCCAAAACCATGCAATTTAAAGGAGAGATATTTGATCTTTATTATTTGTCTACTTAATCCTTTCAGAAAAACAATTCCAATAAGTTTTACTGATATTCCCAACTCAGAGAAATTATTCATTGCCTGGGTCTCTGGGCGGGGGTGTGTGAGAATGGGGGTGACCACCGAGTATAGCTGCCCCAAGGACAGCGCCTGCTGGCTAAGAACCTCTCAAAGGAAGAGCAACTGTGAAAGTGACATAGGAACTCAAAAACAGCAGCAGTTTAGTTTCATTTATTTTAAAAGCAAACATATGGATCTGAGTAATCTCTGACCTCATTATTGTGGTACAGCACATAGTTTAGAAATCAGCATTCTTAATGCTAATGCAGAGTAATATAAAAGATTAAATTCTATTTGTTGTTCTGTTTAAAACAAGACACCATAATACATTTTAGAAATGCCCTTATTAAAACCCAGCTTCATGTTTCTGGAAAGTTTAGCAGTATAAAACATCTCATCCCTGGCAATCCGGTCAGCTGAATAAAGGGTTTCTGTCCACGGGACTGCTTTGGCAGAAGGCCATCTGAGCATTTCACAGCTTTTATTGCTGTTTTTTTCTCTTTCTAGCGCCTCTGTTTGAATGGGAGTACAGGGCAAGAGGTGATCATCAATTCTGGTCTGGAGACGGTGGAAGCTTTGGCCTTTGAACCCCTCAGCCAGTTACTTTATTGGGTAGATGCTGGCCTCAAGAAGATCGAGGTATGTGTATCCCCATGGCTTTCTTGATTAAATGAGCAGGGGGAGCACCTGGGCTCTGATCCAGATTTGACACAGAGGTGGGAGCTAATGTGTCAAATTGCTCTGGAAATTTTCTGAGAATTTCCAAAGAATGGAAAGCTTTTGGAGAAAGGGAACGGGGGAAAGATTGGTCTTGGAATGATCATTCACTGCCCTAAAAGTCCCACATGAGAACACAAATGCCTGAAACCAGCAGCAATTTCATTAAGATACAGAAAAGTTTATACCTAGACTAATAGAAGCATAGTCTAGTAACAATAATGATAATAATGCCAGTATTATTAGCATTATTAGTCCAGTAATATTCTAGAGTAATAATGACAGTGTCATCATTATTATTATTAATCGCCATCTGTCTGTAATTTAGCTACCCGGTAACCTATCCAGCCTTTATGTGCAAGGCAACATGAGGGTAAAAATTGACCTATAAACCACCAAAAGCATTGTGTCAAGGAATATAGGCATACTGAAATCCTGAAGGTAGTGCTGAGGCCCGGGGCACTGGTGCTTCCCGGAAGTATGGCATGAGAGCCTTCAACATGCAAAGTACAGTGGATGAGGGAGATGCAAAACCAAGTGAAGTTGCAAGACCAAAGAAACAGACTTGAGAAGAGCTTGGGTTCCAGATTTACCCTGCCAGCTCACTGAACGGTGCAGGAGGCGGAGCTTCTTTAGCTTTAGTTCTTCATGTGTAGAATGAAGACTGATTTCACACAACCATTTGGCAAGGGCTTCAGTGCATGATGTGTCAGCTCCAATTCTAGGTTCTAATGATACTGCAGTGGGCAAGACCCGCAAGTTCCTGTTCCTGATAGACCTTAAGTTTCAGTGAGGACAAAATGATAAAGAAATAAGGAAACCAGTTCTGTTGGTGATGAGCACTGCAAAGAACATGAATGAGGGAGGTGTAATTGCGTGGCTGGGGACAGAGGGTGAGGAATGGTAGACTGGGAAGGCCTCTCAAGGCAGTGGTGTCTGAGCTCAGCCTGACTGCAGGAGGTGATTGCAGTATGCCCCTCATAGGGACGCTGATGGCGGTGAACGAGATGCAAGTGCCTGGTACCTACCAAGTGCTGCTCTGGTGGTTTTGCTTTTTCTATTTCTGTCCTTTCTTTCTTTATGTGTGCCCAGAACTTTGTGAGGTGCTAGAAAAATGCATCTGCCCTTTCACAAACTTGTTGGGTGACTACTGCTTATCTCAGATCCTGTTTGTGCAAATTGGTGCAAGAAGAGTTCACGATCAGAGCTCTTTGACCAGCGGGTCAGAGGAGTTAGGGAAGGAGGTGAGCCCAGAGCTGAGTTGTGAAGGAAAGTTACTGTGTGTTTAGAGTAAGCAGTGGGGAAGGCACGCCCAGATGGGTACCGCAGGAGCAGACAGTTATGAGGATGCATCAGGCTCGGGGGCCATGGGGACCAGCCCAGCTGGAGAGGAGGTGGGAGAACGTGGGGCCAGTCTGTGGACTTTTCGTTGCAAGGCAGCTGCATTGGAGATTTGTTTCATGGGTAGTGTAGAGCCATTGGTGGCGCTTGGAGTAGTGTGGGTGGGTTAAATAAGTGGCACAGCTTAAGTACAATTAGCCTTCCAAATCTGCGAGTTAAAAGTAATCGAAAACGGGCTGGAGCAGTGGCTCAGCAGTTCTGGCGCTTGCCCGGCACGCGCAAGTACAGGGGTTCAAACCCCAGCATCCACGTACACAACTAAGTCTCAAGCAAGGAAAGCCACATGAAAAACTGAATAAAATTGTTTCTTTCTCTCTCTCTCTCTCACTGTCTCTCTCTCTTTAAAAAAAAATAAAAAACTAAAACATGTACTAAACATGTACAGACTTGTTTTTTCTTGTCATGATACCCTAAACAACACAGTGGAACAACTGTTTACATAGCATTTATATTGTATTAGGTGTCATAAATAGTCTGGAGAGGATTTGACACATATAGGAGGATGTGTGTAGATTATAGGCAAATGCTGTGCAATGTTATATAAGGGGCTTCTGCATCCTTAGATTTTTGGTATCTGTTGTCGTTGGGAGGGTCCTGAACCAGCTCTGTGGATACTGTTTTAGTCAGCTTTGTTGCTGCTGTGACCCAAGGACCTGACCAGAATCATTTTAGGAGGGAACGTTTATTTTAGGGCTCACGGTTTCAGCGGTCTTAGTCCATGGAAGGCCAGCTCCATTTCTCAGGGCTTAAGGAAATGGCAGGCATGGCTCCAGAGAGCTCAAGGCATCACATCAGGAAGCAGAACAGAGAGAGACTCCATGCTAGATACAGAATGTATACTCCAAAGACACGCCTCCAGTGACCCACCTCCTCCAGCCACACCCTACCAGCCCACACTTGCCAAAAAGGGGATCAACTCACTGATTGGGTTAAGGCTTCCACAACCCAATCGTTCCACTCCAGCCTTTCCAAATTGTCACATGAGCTTTTGGGAGATACCTCACATTGAAACCATAACAGATACCAAAGTAACTCTTAACTCTGTGGCAGGGAGTTTCTAGCTCCTCTCAGACTATGTGAAAATTGTCACATGAGCCAGAGGAGGTATCGGCTCACTGTGCCCGGAAATCAAGGCAGGTTTCCCAGATAGTCTGGAGCCACAGTGATGCAGATGTAGAGGGGGTACCATTGTAGGCAGGAGCTGATGGGGCTTTGGCAGTGTGGAACTTTTAAGGAACTCAGATACATCTCGGCCTTTTCTTTTCCTCCTCTTTTTGTCAGGTAGCTAATTCAGATGGTGACTTCCGACTCACAATCATCAATTCCTCTGTGCTGGATCGACCCAGGGCTCTGGTCCTTGTGCCTCAGGAGGGGTAAGTGTGTCCCCAAAAGAAAGTCAGCATTGTATGCAGTGCTGCAATAATAGATTCTCATCGGAATATGAACTGTTGGGCTAAAACACTGCTTCTCACGAATGTGGTGGAAATAACCTATGTACTGAGGAGTCTGAAGCCACAGCTTTGCCATCATGGCCAGGTAACTTCATTTGGTTTCATTAGCAAGCACTGGACTCTAGGCATCCAGATGTCTCACATCTGTGAGGTGTTTCTCCAGCAAAGGAAGAAATGGTAAAAGAGAGTCTCTAGACAGGGCAGCCCCTCTTATGTCTTGTGAGGACTTTTTATCTTGAGTTTCATGCATTGCACAAACATTTAATTCAATCTGTCTTTTCCCTGCCTCCTGCCCCTGCAGCATGTATAGGTTTTCTTATTCAAAGTTAGTATGTGTTTAGGAAATGCAAAGGTGTTTTTTTTTAGTTAAATTTTTAACAAAAAGATACATAAGTAAGAAGAGAATTCTGTATTAATTTTCCTAACCTTTCCTCTTTGCTAGTATTTATGATCAAGAATTAGTACTATTTTTAAAAGAAAATTCTTAAAATAATCTATGTAGTTGGTTAAATATCAAAAGAACAAAAGTGTATGAAATAAAAAGTATTTGTTCCTTTTTTTTTTTTTTTTGTCCCCCCGTACTGGGGTTTGACCTGGTAGGCTCTCTACCAGTGAGCTATCTCCCCAGTTTATTAAAAAAAATTTTTTTTTTTTTAGAGAGAAACAACTTTATTTAGTTTTTCACATGGCCTTAGTTGCTCCAACACTTAGTTGTGTACGTGGTGCTGGGGTTTGAACCCAGGTCCTCATGCTTGCCAGGCAAGCGCCGAAACTGCTTAGCCACCGCTCCAGCACCTAAAAAAATTTTTTTAAAGATGAGTTTTCACTAAGTTGCTAAGGTTGACTTTGAATTTGCTGTTCTCCTGCCTCAGCCTCCCAAGTAGCTGGGATTATATATGTACACCACCACACCCACTTTCTGTTGTTCTTATTCTCAACCCTTTACCCTCATACAACCTAGGGGTGGTCATTTTTAGTTTTTCTTATGTACTATTCAGAATCATTCTTACCCATGTACAAGCTTTACCCTTAAGTCACAGCCACCCGCCACATGCATGCAACAAATAGAGTGAGTGTGTTTACTATTTTATAACTTTTAAAAAGTACATGGTTTGAAGTTATTTTCATTTGAACACTTAGAGATTTTCAGGTGTCATAGTATTCTATAGTGTGTACCATTACATATCACATCCTATACCAATTAACATTTAGATTCATATACATATATGTACATTTCTTTATACATCATCTTTGCATAATTTGACTATAGATAACATAGTAGAGGAATTTCTAGATGTAGGAATTAACAGATTTCAAATATTATAATTACTGATAATTAAAATAATGATTATTTTAGAGGGCTTTCTTACCTATATGGAGAGTAGTGCTTGAGCTCCCTTATCTCCGATTTTGATGAGCTGTGTGCTTTATCCCTGTTTTTCCCAGGGTGATGTTCTGGACTGACTGGGGAGACGTGAAGCCTGGGATTTATCGGAGCAACATGGATGGCTCTGCTATCTATCGCCTTGTTTCAGAGGATGTGAAGTGGCCCAATGGCATCTCTGTGGATGACCAGTGGATCTACTGGACAGATGCCTACCTGGACTGCATTGAAAGGATCACTTTCAGTGGCCAGCAACGCTCGGTCATTCTGGACAACCTCCCACACCCCTATGCCATCGCTGTCTTTAAGGCAAGTCCTTATTTGTCCCACCATCAGGGGGTAAAAAGCATACTGAGTTCCAGGGCTTTGGGGGTATAGCAGCGATGCTGCCTGACTCCTCAGAAATCTCCTCTTTTCTGAATTTGAGATAATTCGTTTCGGACCCTTACAGGCAGAGGTACTGGGGTCTTGGCCACTACCACTGTTCACAATTCAAAAGGTTGAGAGTTGAGGTTACTTCCCAAGACTGTTCTGGGCTTGCCTCCAGTGCAGCAGCCTCGTTTGGGTCTGTGTCTTCGTGTCCTGTGAGGTTTGCTCACTTCATTCCCCAGGCCTGGGGGCGAGGTGCATGGCATTGCCTTTCAGGTCTGTTTTCACTCTACGGAACAGAATAGTTCTGCCCAAAACTGGGAAGCAGGTTTTGAACTGAGCAGCTTGGCTGTGGTCAAACTTGAATGCTTCCCAGGCAGATTTTTTTGTGCTGTTCCTGCGTGTGGATTTGGTGAGGTTCGGAAGAAACCACTGACGCTTGCTTTCAGGTGGAATTTTGATCAGGCCAATCATTCAGTGTCTGTTCGTTGTCTCTTGTGTTCTTGTCTCTTGGGTCGGGGAGCTCCTGTCCTTTTAGAGGCTTCAGAATGACGAACCAAACAGCTGGACTAACAGGCCAAGGTTTTCTTTTTAGAATGAAATCTACTGGGATGACTGGTCACAGCTCAGCATATTCCGAGCTTCCAAATACAGCGGGTCCCAAATGGAGATTCTGGCAAGCCAGCTCACAGGGCTGATGGACATGAAGATTTTCTACAAGGGGAAGAACACTGGTAAGGCAGAGCCTCTTCCTTTGTCTCCCCAGAGCTGATCTCAAGAAAGGGGCTGCGTGTGGGCAATCTCCGCTCGGAGCAGGATCTGGCAGCCTGAGTCTTTGTTGTCACGACAACATGCACATTATTTAATTTCTTCCTAATGACATCTTAATTTCTTTTCTAATGATACACAAACAGCTGGAAGACAGCATGTTTTTGCCTGCCTAGAGTGTTGGTGCTTGGTGGGTAATTATACCCTCTTCCTGCCCTCAGCCCCTCACTGATTGGTGGTGTGGCTTCTGTTGCAGCTGGGAGAGCCCAGCGTGTGCTTAATCCCCATTTGGCATGCTTACCGCGCTGTGCTGGGTGCTCAGTCAGTTGTGCGTCCATTGAACATCCCCACCTTTGTTGTGATGTTGTGTGTAGTTGTGAGTTGCTTGCATTCATGTTCCCCACCCTGAATCTCTAAACCCCATGAAGGAAAAGATTGTGTCTGTTTTGCTCCTCAGTAGCAGTGCCTAGCACTTAGTAGGTACTCGATTCATATTTGTTGAAAGAGGTCAGGAGAGAGCTGCAGTGGGTGTAGATGGTTGCTGTCTTCAGGATTTGTTGGTTGAGGTTTTAAGAGCTGCTATGAGGCTTTGACTTGCTGGCACTGGAGGCCGAGATGCCTCATCTGTCCTTTACGTTTGCTTATCTCCAGCCATCCTGGTGATGCCAGAGGAGAAAAATTAGGGCATTCCTGAGAAGAACAGTCCCTTTAAGCATTGTTCTCCTTATCTCCATAGGATTAAATAGCATCTTGGGTTTGGGTCTACTGACTCTCCTTTACTGACAAACTTCTAGTTTTTCCGTTTTGAACTGGAATGTTGATGTTGTTTTTTTGGGTCTTGGCTTACCTAGATATCATTGTTTTCCCTCTGGGACCAAAGAAGCTAGCATGGAAACACCCTTTGGGGACTATACAGTGTCCTGGGAATGTAAGTCTGTCTCTGTAGTGTCTCCACAGCTGCCCTGTGAGGTGGCGAGGCCTGGTATCATGATCCACGCTCTGTAGATGAGGGAATGCAGTCTGAGGCATTTATTAGCTTTCTTAGGCATTCTCACCCACGTAGGAGCTTGGCTTGTGTTGCAGTTCTGCTGCTAAAGGGAGAAGTCACATTCTTTCTTAGAGGAGACACCTGTTTTAAAGTAGGGACAGTGAAGGAATCTTGCCTTTCAGCTGCCATGACTGAAATCTCCAGCCCTGTTGCTCTGCCTTGCAGGCCTGCAGAGTGGGTTGTCACCAAGAGCAGAAGAGTGGGCTCCATTTTTACAGGGCGTTGTAAGCATTTTTACAATGTGTTTGATATGACACAGCAGCTTCTGCACCATGTTCAGGTGACACTGGTGGCCCCTGGCTGCCCATTTCCCCTTTTGGCTGCTACTTTGTCCCAGCAACTCTAGCCCAGCTGACTTGTCACCCCTGGCACCTGGGAGTAGCAGGGAGAGGGGGAGTATATGCTCTCAGCAGGTGCAGGACAAACAGGTCTGTGATTCTCAGCTTAGGTGTCATTTCCCTCTGAGAGTTACCTTCATTTACACTAGCCAGAATAATTCTGGGGGTCAGGGTAGCATCTGGACCCAGGAAAGGCTGGTTCAGAAAGGAGATGTGTGCTGGCGAGTGGGACGCAGATTTGGGGCTGTGCAACCCCAGCTGGGATGATTATTTGGGCCAGGGCCAGTTACAGCCTTCCTCTACTGCTGTCTCCACTTGCCTTTGCTGTTCTCTTGTGTCCTCTTTGGTTGTGAGCAGGATACTTACAGGAGATCTCCAACCTACGGACAGGGCCAGAGAAATAAGTGTGTGATCTCTCAGCCAGGCCAGTTGGAGTGAACTCAAAGCTTTCGCAGTGGCACCTGGTGGTCAGTGCTGCCCGTGTGCACGGCTTGCCCCTTGACCTTGAGGTGCTTACTCTCACCTGCCTTGCTCTAACCTTTCCAGGACACTGAGAGGGTACTGCAAATTCAGATGCTAGTTGCTCTGTATTATTTTTGTTATCGGCTCCTAATATATAGGGTTTAAATCAGCCAAGCGTAAAATAGCAATAAATATATTTATTAAGGGTTGTTGTTATATACACCATGTTCTTCATGGGCTTGTATAATCTTCCTTAGTCTTCCCCAAATCCATGTGTACTATGGTAAGAATTTGAGTCATGACCTAGTTGACCTCGAAATTTGAACTTCAATTATAAACTATCCGGCTCTGCCCCCTCTGCCATCTGTTGCTGGAATAGAAATGCTCTGGTAATATGACAGCAAGTTAGAATGCTACATTTTCATTTAACTAGTTTGTGATAAAATATTTGTTTGCTTGGAACACTTATTAATTTGAGATATTTGATTATAAGCCTATACATTTCTTGTCTTGATCACTGGCTGATTTTTAAGTAATATTAGTGGAATATATTCTTTAGAGAGTTTTATTTTTTTCTTTAAAGAGGTTACTTTGTAAGATTTTAATGTATTCAACTGATGCTGCAATGTCTTAAAGTATTTTGGAGATCTTGTAATTCTCCAGATCCTAGAGGTACATCTGTAATGAGGGTGAATATTCATTATTTGGGGTGGATTTGATTTTGATAATTGCCAAGTGTTCAGACACTTATATGAGATAACCATTTTTGGCTTCTAAACTGGTTCTGGAGGAATTTTCTAAAGAGGAATTCTGAAAATGTTCTGAATGTGCCCATGAAGACATCTGGTGTTAAGGGGAGGGCTCCTAAGGGGACATTTTGAAGATGGTAGTTCTCACATCTCCATTCTTCACGTCAGGATAGAGATTTTCATATTGCCTGTATACCTTGCTCACATGGGACAGCTGATGTCCTGTGGAAGGGCCACAGTGAGACTGCTTCCATCCTCTTCCGTCCTCTTCCCTGTTCCCTCTAATGTAGCACTCCAGTTTCCTGTTCTGTGCTTCATACCATCTGGGTGCTCCTTCCCTGCTGATTTGTGGCAGGCAGGGACCTGACTGGCTTGGTTTGGGGTTTGCCCATGGATACGGCCTCAGCCTACAGTGTTATACGTCTTTGCCTGGATTAACCTCCTGAAACAGGACACCCCAATTTGGGTCCTGTGTTCTTAGCTCTTCCTTGTTTGGATGGGGACATTTGCTCTGCATGTGACACTGTTTAGTCACATTCTTCTACAGACGCAGTGCACATGAAATCATCCTGTAACTGAGCATGTTTAAGTAACATCATATTTTGCTATTGTTCATTGTCTTGGAACATCGAGTGGTATGTTGTCCTGTGAATACAAGGAACATGTCCCACAGCCTTTTAGGGTTATTTTTCATTAGTGGTGACTCCATGTCAATTTTGCATCCCCTTTTGTAGCCAGCAGTTTGTGTATTTGATCTAAGGAGCAGTCTGTGCCCACTGACTGTCAGGGTGAGCTGATGGGGCTTCTGCTCTGGTCACCTGGCTGTTCTGTTATGGTAATTGTGCTGCTATGGTTGATTTAGTTATTTGCTGAACCTTTTTTGAATGTTTCATCATGTGCATTTCTCTCTCTGGGTGTGCTTATTTTATCTATTTGGCAATGCCTCTTTCTTTTTCTTAGAGTCAAGGTGACATTGATGCTAAATCATTGTGATTTTTATTTCTATTTCTAATGCCACTTAAAACTGATGAGGTGCCAACACACCCAGAGCTATCAAGAGTATTGTCTCCTGTATCAATAGAGGTTGTCATTAAGGAGCACTCTTCCAGCCTGCAGGGATGGGCAGAGCTTAGTTGCAGCCTTGGCTGGATGGACGCAGATTACGTGACTGTCTGGTGGCGAAGGTGGGGTCGGGGTGTCTGACTAGACTGCGCAACTGAACTATCAGCAATTGAGTTCTGTCAGAGTTTTGATGTTTAATTTTCTTGTTTTCATGATTAATACCCAATGCCAAAAGAAAACAACATATGTTTCACAATTCTTTGGCTCCTATGTTACTGCATAGTTCTATGGTGTTTCTAGTCGTTACAAAATAGATTGCACATTCTCCCCTCCTTACCCTCCAGAAAGATGTGGGGAACAGAAAATACCTTTGCCATCTTTGTTCATCCACATCAGCTCTCTCAAGGGCAGTGATGGAGTTTTTGCACTTTCTGTCACTCTGTTTGCTAAGCTGACCCAGAGAAAGAATTGGACATATTAGGATAGATTGACATTAGTCCTTCTGTGGGTTTACTTAGCTCTTTAACTGTGCTCTGGCATAAAGTAGTTGAGAGGGGGCAGCCTGGACTTCTGTCCATGCCCAGCATTACCCATGTGCATGTTCTGATGGAGAGCTCTCGGGTCCACAGGAACTCACTCAAACTAACTCAAGTAGAAAGTTTTATTGACAGAATCAGGGAGGCAGTAAGGAACCCAAAAAATGGGAGGTCTCGGTGAGCCCCATGGGGACTGTGACTGGGATCTGCAAAGCCATCCTCTTTCTGAGGCCCTGGTGGTGTCCCCTCTTTTCCCCATGTCTCCTGTCTGCAGACTCAGAGTGTTCTCTACAGTTTTGTCTTGAGAAGCTTTTGGAACCCACTCCTTTTAGCCCTAACTCCCTGGTGGCTTTCTTAGCCTTCAAAGACCCAATTCCAGTTTCCCAGGAGAAACATGTGGCCTGGGTAGTACAAAGGAGCTGAGGCGGGGAGGCCAGTCTGGAGAAACTGTGGCCATGTGGGTGGGCCCTTGCCCAGGGTTCTGAGCAGAGCTTGTCCTTCAGGAGGTGCCTCAGCATGTGTGGCACCTTGGTGGGCTTCTCTGGTCCTGTCTGTAGGCTGAGGAGGCACAGCAGATCTCTTCCTGTTGGGTGGCCCCCTCACACTATGTATTAACCCAGGATGCTGCTGTGTGTCTCTTCTCTCCAGGAAGCAGTGCCTGTGTGCCCAACCCCTGCAGTCTGCTGTGCCTGCCCAAGGCCAACAACAGCAAAAGCTGCAGGTGTCCAGAGGGTGTGACCAGCAGTGTCCTTCCTTCTGGGGACCTGGTGTGCGACTGCCCTCGGGGCTATCAGCAAAGGAACAATACCTGTGTCAAAGAAGGTGAGACCCTTGTGCTCTCACTCTCCTTCACTTCTCCCCACCTATGTGCTGTGGTGGATCCATGTTCCCTAACCATTTGGGACACACTGGGAAAGTCCCAGGGGAAACAAAATCTACTGGATACTCGGAGGCATCCTGATTGAGTGTTAAGGCAGGTCTGGGCTTGTTCAAAACAGAGCTATTCATGTGAAAATAAGGGCTCTGCCTTTTGGCTTAATGTCAGATGACACTGGCTTTCTTAAGGGTCTGCCCGTCTTTTCTTCTGAGGTTTCCTCTTCTCACCCACCCCTCATAATGTAGGTTCCCCAAATTCTTCTGATGCTACTGATTTTTTTTTGTTTTTTGTTTTTGTTTTTGGTTTTGCGGTACTAGGTATTGAACCAAGGGCCTCACACAATGCTAGATAAGCACCTTAGCACTGAGTTATATACCCAGACCATTTTATTTTATTTTTTTCAGATAGGGTCTAAGTTGCTCAGACTTGCTTTTAAATTGTGGTCTTCCTGTCTCAGCCCCCTCAGTAGCTGGGAGTACCTGGGAGTACAGGCATGTGCCACCATGCCCAGCTTCCTACTTCTTACAAGTTGGCCCAACCTGCCTTGGAAACATGACTACCTTGATTCCTTCAGCACTGACCGCTTAACGTAGCTCTCACCTACCCACCACCCCACCCTGATGGCCTGAACTCTCAGACCAGTGTTTGCAAAGGTCAGAAAGTGTTGACTTCTAACCTGTGACTAAATGGCTGTAGCAACCTCGTTCCTACCCACCTTTGAATACGGACACATGCATCTAAAATATTTTCCTGTTACCAACCTATTTAAATTTCTTTCCTCTTTTCCCGCTTACCACTTCCCCAGTCCTCAAGCCTCATATTTCTCCCTAGAAAGGGGCCTTGCTGTGAAGTGCCTGGACTGATGGCCAGAATTCCTGTACTTCCGGATGCCCCAGGTTATATTGACTTTGTAATCCTAACCTCACTTCTCACTCACAGCAGCCTTTGAGACCAGGGCAGTGAAGTACACAATGGAAGCTTTATAGTCTATCTTCCTTAAGAAATAATAAAAGATGAACCTTCCCTCCTTAGAAACAGGAGACTTTTAGGCTTTGGATCTCATCTTAAAACTCTTTGGACAGAAAGGGAGTCAACACTAAATTGCAAGAGGAGAGCAGAGAGGCTTCTCCATGTTCCCCGTTAGATTACCTTTAGTTATCTGAACATTCTTGTGTCCTTGACCCAGTTTACTAAACAGTTTACTACCCAGTTTACTAAACATATTTTTCCTTTGTAAGTACTTGCTTTAAAGAAATTATGGAGCAGAAAAAGAATTTCTTAATAAAATCTCAGTAGTCCACTCAGTTATTAAAGTCAATATATAATTATATAAAATGGTGTAGTCATCCCTCAGTATCCCAGGGAATTTGTTCCAGGATTTTTGTGGATGTCAATTCCATGGATGCTCGGGTTCTTTCTATAAAATGGCCTAATATTTACATAGAAACTACACAAATCTTCCCGTGTACTTTAAATCATCTCCATGTTATGTACAGTATCTAATACAATATGAATGGTATTTAAATGGGTGTCATACTGTATTGTTTGGGGAATAATGGCAAGAAAAGGAGTTTGTACATGTTCATTGCAGACAGTTCCCCTGCCACCTGAATATTTTCAGTCTGAGGTTGGTTGAATCCTGAGGATATGAAATTCGTGGATACAGAAAGCTGATTGTATATATACTATGGCTGTCAATGCATTGAGTATGTATGTTTTAACACTTGGCAGACACAGTTCCCGAAGGAGTTGCTTGTAATGCTGATGTACTGTATTTGCTATGTAGTAGATTCAACCAATGTCATCATTAACCCTTTTCAGCATTGTAACCATCTTTAAATGTTATTCCTTCCAATCTGCCTCTTCCATTTGAATTTAGGAGGCTATTTGGGGATGCCTCCTTTCTTGTGCACACATGTGCTTGGTATTGCCCCTCCCCTTTGCCATGTAAGGCATAACGTAATTTGAGGAAAAGGAATGGAAACTCAATGTAGAAAGTTCTGTGGTCCAGCAGTAAGAATAATATTGGTTTCAATTCCTTCCCCACCCATTTCTGATGTTTAGAGAACACCTGTCTTCGCAACCAGTATCGGTGCAGCAACGGGAACTGTATCAACAGCATCTGGTGGTGTGATTTTGACAATGACTGTGGAGACATGAGCGATGAAAGAAACTGCCGTGAGTTTTCTGTTGTGGCCAAGTAACCAGGATGTTAAGCATTGCTAGTCAGCTGCTCTGGGCAGGGCCCCGCAGACCAGGGTGCTGTCCAGCTGTGATTGCTCATGCCCACATAGGCTGATGGGACTTGGATAACAGAAAACACTTTTCCTGTGTACATGTATGTTAGATATATATCGTATCATCTTCTATCTATTTAAAAATCATGTAAGTAAGTTGATGACTCATTACAGAAGACTTATAAATAAGTACCAAGTGGATGAATTGCACTGATTTGGCAATCTGGGCTTTAATCTGGTTTGACACTGTAATAAAGCTGATGGCTTGGGGTAGATGATCAGGTGACTGTCTTTGATTTGTAAATTCAGTATTCAACCTTTTCAAAGATGGGCAATAGGTATCACCTTGGATGCTGCTCTGATTAGTTGATGTTGGTCTGCTGCCAGTCTCCAGAGAGCTACTTCTGATTGATTAGTCATGCATAGTTTGGCCTAGAATGTGGGGACGTAGGTAGGTGTGCTGTGTAAATGTCATCTTTGTACTGAATAGCTTCTAAGGTCTAAGAAAAGTTTATGACTCTGTTTAGCAGGATTTAAGGACAATCAGAAACTTATTTATCACGGGTAGTAAATTGACCACAAATCTATCATTTCTTCACTTAATTTCTTTCTTTTTTTTTTTTTTTTTTTTAAGAGAGAGAGGGACAGTGAGAGAGAGAAAGAAAGAATCAATTTTATTTAGTTTTTCATGTGGCTTTCGTTACTCTGAGACTTTGCTGTGTACAGGGTTTGAACTCGCGTCCTCATGCTTGCCAGGCAAGCGCCATAACTGCTGAGTCACCGCTCCAGCTCCTCTTCACTTAATTTTTAATAGCTTTGACATCTCCGGATAAAGTAGCCTCCTTCCCTCTTTAAATTAAAATTGAAGGAGAAGAGGCTGGCCAGGAGTTTTTAGAGTAGTTACAGTGATGAAAAAGGCCAATGATGACACTAGTTGGGTCTACTAGGTAGCAAATACAGTGCATCTCCTTGTGTTGGTTATGGTCATATATTCACTCAACAAGTATTGATTGAACATCCGCTGTTCGAGGCTCTGTGCTGGGCCTGGGGCTATATTAATGATCAAGATGGAATCAGTTTACAGTTTGAAGAGCTTGTCAAAAAGAGAACAGCCATGGATAGTGGAGCGATAAGCGCTGTGATGGGAAAGCTCCATACCATAAGGGAAGCAGGTGGTAACGGGGAGTCCTGGAGTGCGGGGTCACTGAGCAGAAAAAAAGAAAGTCTTTGGCAAAGCAGACAGGGTGTTAGGACCTGTGTGGGTGAGAACATGGGTGCAGTGGAGAGAGGGAGGTTGAATAGGCAGGCAGACCCCAGCAGGAACCTTGTGGACTTATTGGAAGAGCAGTTGGGAAGCATTGAAGTGACGTGGCAAGATTTAGCCTTAAGAAAGATGGGCAGCAGGCAGCATGAGTTAGATGGGAGAACGACCAGAAGCGTCAGGGAAACCCAAAACCCAGTCAGAAGGCCTCTCTTCCAAACCCATTGCCTAACGCTTATTTACCAGTGTGTACTCTAAGAACAGATTAATGGGTGCCTGTAGATGCTGTCTGGCCCTTGGCGAATGCATTTAGGCAGTCATCCAGGGACAGGTGCCAGGTCCCCATGCTACTTTATCCAGAAAGCACCTTTGGAAATATTCATTAAGTCCTTCTGGGCCCTGCAGGACTGTGCCGTGGCCCTGTGGCTTCTAGGAGGTTATATATGAAGCCTTCCCATCATCATTTTCCCTTGGCTTCGGTGCATGACTTTCATACCCAGGGGAAGAGTGCACCGAAAGGCAGCTTTGGAAAGGTGCACGCCTCTCCATGTCTTTCTTTGCAAATAGACCACTGATAAAGCCTTCTTTGCCTACCAGAATCTCAGGAAGGTGGGGGAAGAGCTCTTTAAAACCATTAATATGTATCATTAACAGCATTGAGGTGTATGAAGGAACAGTTCATTACCTTTCAGGGTGGGGGAAGCGGTGCCTTTTACAGAATTGCCCAGGCATGATCCAGCAGAGCAGAAGCAAAGAGAAACCATATGATCACATGTCTAAGCTAGGGACCCAGACAGCACGTCATTCCTCCTTGTGTCCCTGGCCTCGGTGTCTACTAAATGAACAAGCTGGATCCAGGATTGGTTCCATATTTAGAGAGAAATAACGACCTCCGTCTTCATGGGGAACATGCTGTGCTCAGTGACCCTCTTCCTCAACCCCAACTCCATTGCTGGCCTAGCTTGCCACACAGTTTAAGCTCCTCTCTGGAGAAGTGTGGAGCTGGCTCTGCCTTCCTCCGGGTTTGGCACCAACGTCAGCTGGGATTGACTTTCCTGAGGCCTGAGACTTGCTTTCTGCTCTGTTCTTGACTACTTATACTTGGTCTAGGTCCCCACCCATCAGATGAGACAGAGGTGAGATGGAAAATGCAGGCATTTGACACCCTTCTCTTGGGAACCAGGAAGGAGGGGCAGATCTGTGCCTTCACATGTCTCTCTCTTATGAAGGAGAGATGCACTTACTGAGATGGCAAGGGGCACCCTGTGTACGGGCCAGGCTGCAGGAGAGGGGCAGCTGTGATGGGGTGCTGCAGCCTGGGGAGCTAAGTGAGGCACGTCACCAGCTGCCAGGGAAGAGCAGAGGAGGAGTGAGGAGGCTGACTCCTCCAGCTGGGTGGATATCAGGCACTAGGGTTTTGATGTGAATCCCCTGCAGTCTTGTCATTTTGCATTCATCCCCTGCCTCCCACCATGAGCTCAATTACTGAGAAGAAATGGAACCTCCAATAAAAGCTGCTGGGATGTCTAGCAGCATCGTTGCCTCTTGGCGTTTCATTTCACGACACACCCCCATCCTGCATCCCAAGATTCTCTTCTTCCACGTAGGCCTCTCAGCTGCTCAGGTGGGGGCTCCAGCAGGTTCTTTCTTGTGTCCTAGAGTTCATGTATAAGCCCAGGTAATTTCTCATTAGGAAAAGGAGAAATCTAATTCCGTACTCATTCTGATGCCAAAAGGACATGAGGCACAGTGAGGAAGAGATTTAGCATGTTCAGAGCCCATTCTCGTTAACAGACTCTGGCTTATTCTTTTATTTATCTTCATAATAATGTTGCCAGGTAGTTTTTAACTTCGCTTCACGGTAGAGGGAATGGAGGCCCAGAGGTTAGATTAAGCAAGTTATAGGTAGTAGAATCCAGATCTAAATCTAATGTTTCTAATGGTAATGCTGCGTTCCCTCATTTTACTACTGAGAAAACTATGATTCAGGGAGGTTAGTTGCCCAAGGAAGATGTCAAGCCAGGATCCGATGCTCAGTCTTGCCTGACCACAGATGAGCCCGTGTTTCTGCTACAGAATTGTACATGATCATCTGTGTGATGAGGTGCTGCTCCGTGTATGGAATTGGGCTCTCTAATGGTAGTTTTGAAGCCCAGGTATTTCTGGCAGTTGCTTAGGGAGACAGCTTCACATCTGCAGATCTTTATTACTGGCAGGACCTTAGGAGATAATCTACCTCACCCCGAAACCCAGCTAGATGATAGTTTCTCACTTTTCTAGGGCCTTTTCCTCTCTGAAGCTGTTTCTGGAAAGATGTGCCCTTACCTTCTTTGGTTGTAAATTTTGGTTCTTATGTGATTGATTTCTTCCATTAAGTCTAGGTTTAATTTCTGTTGCTACAATTAAAATCTTCTTCCCTCTATGTTTTTAAAATTGGTTTTCCAGGGGGAAGTTGTATCTGAGGGGAATTAATTGTACCTAATGAGCAAGTTGTCTCTCTTTCCCATTTCAGCTACCACCATCTGTGACCTGGACACCCAGTTCCGCTGCCAGGAGTCTGGGACATGTATCCCACTCTCCTACAAATGTGACCTTGAGGATGACTGTGGAGACAACAGTGATGAAAGTCACTGTGGTAAGGGAACGTGGCATTCAAAAACGCTTTCTGGAGAGGGGGTTACCGTGTGTGTGTTCACTGGGCTTTATTAGTGGGTGAGGTGGGAAGTGGAGATTTCTGATGGGCATTTCAGATGGCTCTGCTCGCTCCATCCACTTGGTAGGCTTGAGTCATTTCCTCTTTCCTTTCAGGGCTCACTTGTTGTTTTCCATGAGCATTCGATTCCTCTGGTTGAGTTAATCCAGAGTTCATGGATTCATGGGAGAGAAGATGGAGCCTCGGTTAGCTCCCGCCACTGCTTGCTCTGTGATTAGCCTTTGTTTTCTAACCTGAAAAATGGGGGAATGGACCTTGCTTCACCTTGTAGAGAGGTGCTATAAGGGTGAAATGTGATCGTAAGTTAGGTTTGTGGCTGATAACAGCTTTGGACACTTGGCCTACACCTCTTAGGTGTAGGATGAGTCTTGTAAAGGTATGGATCTGTACCTTTGTGAACTTTTTTTTTTTTTAATTTAAAACCAGTCTAATTCACTAAACTCTGATAGATGCAGATGATATAAGCATTGCTTAAGTATCTGTTTTCTGAATGGAAATATTTATATTTAGAAGAATAGTGTATTATAGTTTCAAGAAATTATTGAGGATTTGTTTGTCCAGTCCTTTAGATTTCCACATTAAGTGACTAAGATGCATAGAGGTCAGGACCCTCATTCAAGGTGATATAATTAATTTGTGCCAGAATGGAGAACTGGGAACCTTGTCTCCTATTTTGTAATTCCTTGCCCTTTCTGTTGCACAACTCTGCCCTGTCTGCTTCACGAGCGGTGCCTTAGTTAACAGACCCTGGTTCTAAACTAGTAGTTGCTGACATTGAAGGAGACGTTATGCAACCTGGCAGATTGGAGGAACCATGGGCATGAAAGGGAAGCGAGAGAAGAAGCCAGACGCTGACCCACACGTGGTGATGGTGTGCCCTGCAGGCCTTGTCTCCTGTCCACAGGGTCAGGTCCAGCCACCTCTGCGTGTGCCTGCAGATAGGGCTTGCTTTGTTACTAGTGAGTGGTTTGACTCGCAGACTGAAGTGAGGGCAGCAGAGGCTGATTTTAAGTCATTTTAGCACAAGTAAATTTATGGAGCATATCTGGGACCACTATTACACAGAAGATTCCCCTGACCAGGCTCTGGGAAGAAATTTTTTTGTTTTCATAATTTTCCTTCATTAAGTACCATGAAACATGTCCTTTGGATTCACATCTGCTCTCCCTTCATTCCTACCATTGACTCCCCAGCACTGTGAGAAGCGTGCTGCTAGTCTGGCTCCAGCAGGGAGGAGGCCCCACGTGGCTTGCGTGTCTGGTGTTGTCTTCCTGCCTCTCTCTGCACACAGTGTTAGTCCCCCAGAGCCTCTGACCATGCCCCATTCCTGCCGGTTGGTTCTGAGCCCATCTCCAGGGTCCCAGTTTACCCCTTCTCCGCAGGTCCTCTTCATACATCTCCAGACTCTTTCCTCCGAAATGTCTTATTTACTTCCTTTAGTCTTCAACCTGCTCAAGGAGAACAACTGGGACAGTTTCCCTGGGCCCTGTGTTTGGCTTCTCCTGTTTTCTGAAGCTCTAGACAATTGCACTTGACGTTCTGTCTCAATCCTTTAGGGCTGCTATAATAAAACACCTTAGAGTGGGTCATTTATAAGCAATATATATTTATTTTCCCCAGTTCCTGGCTAGGAGGTCCAGGATCAGCAGATTCAGAGCCTGGGAAGGGCTGTTCCTCAGGCTCCTTCACTGTATCCTTATGCAGTAGAAGGGCCAACACTTACTTCATGCCACTCATGTCATGTGAAATCACTAAGCCCCATTTTTTTTTTTTTTTGGTACAGGGGATTGAACCCAGGGGTGCTTAAGCACTGAGCCACATTCCCAACCTGTTTCTTTCATTTTTTTATTCTGAGATGGAGTCTTGCTAAATTGTTCAGAGCTTCACTAAATTACTGAGGCTGCCTTTGACCTTGTGGTCCTCCTGCCTCAGCCTCCAGAGCCACTGGATCACAGGTGTGTACCACCATGCCCCGCTCTCACACCTCTTTTGAAATGCAGGATCACTAAGCGCATTCTTTTTTTTTTTTTTCCCAAAGGTATAGATGGAAAGAGAGAATTAGTTTTTTATTTTTCATCTGGTTTTCCTTCTCTGACACTTAGTTGTGTATGTGGTGCTGGAGTTCAAACTCAAGTCCTCGCACATGCCAGGCAAGTGCTTTGACCGTTAAGCCACTGCTCCAGCCTACACTAATCCCACTTTTTTTTTTTTTTTAAAGAGAGAGGGACAGTGAGAAAAAGAGAAAGAAAGAATCAATTTTATTTAGTTTTTCATGTGGTTTTGTTGCTCTGACACTTCATTGTGCACATGGTACTGGGGTTCAAACCCATGTCCTCACACATCCCAGGCAAGTGCCATAACCGCCAAGCTACCATTACAGCCCCACTAATCCCATTCTTTTTTTAAGAGAGAGGAACAATAAGATTTAGAGAGAGAGAGAAAGAAGGGAAAATTTTATTTAGTTTTTGTGTGCGTGTGTGTGGCTTTCGTTGCTCTGATACTTCGTTGTGTATGTGGTGCTGGGGTTCAAACCTGTGTCCTTGTGCACGCCAGGCAATTGCATAACCACTGAGCCACTGCTCTACCTCCTGAAGGCCTTGCCTCTTGATATTATCTCATTGTGATTAGGTTTTTTGTTTTTTTTTTGTTTTTTTTTTTTTTAAGGGAGAGGGACAGTAAGAGGAGGGGGAGGGAGAGAGAATCAATTTTATTTAGTTTTTCATGGCTTTCATTGCTCGGACACTTCATTGTGTACATGGTGCTGGGGTTTGAAACTGCATTCTTGCACATGCAAGGCAAGCACCGTAACCGCTGAGCTACCGCTCCAGCCCCGTGATTAGGTTTTTAAATGTGAATTTTGGGGGACACATTCAGTCCATAGCTTCTGTTCTAAAGATCCCCAAGGCTGGGGAAAGATGTTGCAGGGCAGCCTCCTTTTGCATCCTCGTCAGGCTGCACTGGTTTGCCCAGGACCCACCCACCCGACTCGAGGCAGCATATCCACTGGCGTCCCAGAGTTCTGCCCATAGAAAGTCCTGAGCTGCTTCCTCCCTTCTGGAAACACAGCACTAACCTCACTTTCCTTGAGCTCAGCATCTCCAAGTGGTCAACACACACATGCCTCTCAAACCAAAGGCTGATCTCTAAGGAGTCTTCTGTGTCTTGAAAATTCTACTCCCTGCCTCCTCCATCACTGCTTCCTAACTTTATTTCCATCACAACAAGCACAGAAAACGGTAATATTTGTGGAGTTCATCAGGGTAGGTGGACAAGGAAGGCTGTCTTGCCAGAGGCACCAGCTGTATGAGTGTAGGGTGTCCATATCTGAGCCTCCCTGTAACCCATTTGCAGCATGTTTGGTAAAAATGATTCTAGATGACCGTACATCCCTGGTTAAAGTCTATCTGTCCACACTGTACAGATTATCATGTGATAAACGTCCCTGGTTAAAGCTACTCCTCGTCTGTGTTGTCTCTGCATAGTTAGTGATGTGGTGCTTCTCTAAGGCTTACAGCTTTGGTAGCAGAGACAGAATTCTGAGTAAGTTTGTGTCTTCACATCTCTGTTTGTCATCTCACCCGCAGAAATGCACCAGTGCCGGAGTGACGAGTACAATTGCAGCTCCGGTATGTGTATCCGCTCCTCCTGGGTGTGTGACGGGGACAACGACTGCAGGGACTGGTCTGACGAAGCCAACTGTACCGGTCAGTGCTTCCTAGCTAGTAGCACTCATCTAACGGATGTACTGGTTAACATCTAGTACGTGTACTAGTACTAGTTAACATCACAGCCTTAAACGATCATGGAATCCAGATGCAGAATCAGCTCGGATCTTAGAAGTCTACTAGTTCAGTGCTTCTCAGATGCTGGGTGGTGTGAGTCAGGGATAATCTTCTAATTCTTCTGTTGGTTTTTTTCATATTCATCACATTATTTTGATGAATGATTGAACAGAGGACATATAACTTTTGCTGAGGGGGCAGCAAATAGGACACGGAATTGAGAAGGTTGTGCAAGAATAACAAATTCCTTTTAATAGCCATCACTTTTTATCTGACAGGTTTATACATTTAATTTGTCAAAAAATAAAAATTTTAGATTCCTCCAATTCTGTTATCCAATGTGTGATTTTCTCTGCAACCTCCTCTACAAGTTGCCCTTCAGTTCTATCCTAAACCCCTCCAAAACGGTGGCCATGTGCACCTCACAGGGCTCTGTGGTAGCACCAAGTTCCTCCCCCAGAAGGTTCTCGGCTCCTTTTCGCAGCACTGGGCTCCTGTTTGCAGTACTGGGCTCCTGTTAGAAAGGCTGCAGGACCCTGCTTCTGCGTACACAAGGGTGGCCTGCAGAAGAGGGGAAACCAAGGTCAGTGAAGGAGCTGCCGTCCGCCCAGGAAACAGGAGCGCTGCCTGGAAGCTTCGGGCTGGATGGATGATTAGTTAATAAATTAGAGGGGTGCTCTTGGGCATTTCAGTTTGTAAATTGCAGTATGATTGAACATCTTGTTAGCACAACCACATTAGTCAAACTTGGATTTTGGCAGCATGTACCGGCCTTCCAGAATGAATTCACAACTTCACTTCTGTGGGCAGGCTCGTCACAAACTCCCCGCTTTGTCTCTGGTTTTCTTCTGGCAGTGCTCACTGGGGAAAATTTAGAACTCTTGCCGTTCAACTGCAGCCTTACTCCAGTGACTGTTCTTCCAAACCTTTTAAGGATGATTCTCCTTCTCGTCGTCTTAAAATAGTCGGAGGTTGGATGTGAGCTCATTAGATGTGTGGCACGATCCTTCATTTCCTGATCTGTTAAATTAAGCTGTGTACAACACCAGAGAAAATAGGTCAGGGCTGGTGACCTGTGGGCCTCAGCTCCCACACATTATGCTGTGCATCATCTTCCTTCTGAGCTTTTGCCATCCATGGGCTTTTTAAGTTCTCTTTATTCCCTTCAACCCACCCTCACTGTTATTGAATATATGCATTCAGTTTCCATTCTCTTAGCTGTTACCTTTACACATTTTATGTGTATTCTTAATATCTACTAGACATATAAGCACTTTGAATCTCTGATCACCAAAATACTTGATATTTTAAAACACACTTTAGTTTTTTGATTTTACATTTCAGAAATGCAAAAATCAGTCTTTGTTATTGTTTTTAATAATCAACCTTATTTATAGGTACAAGTCTATTCACCACCTACCTTTGCTTCTTATAACCAGTGCCTCCTTCCCTGGTTTTTGGAGCAGAAGTCTGAGAGTAGTAAACTCTTTGAAGGTTCTGTTAGTATAAGCACGTCTTTAATGTTCAATCTGGAATCTAAATCGGCCTGTATTTCTAGTTTTATAGTACTTTTTGAAAGTTTGTTAATAGAAGTACTCCATTTCTTTCTGGCCCCTGGTGCTGGTTGGAATTCAATTGTCAGATTGTGTGAATAAGAGCAGTCTTTTCCTTGCAGTTACCTTAGTCTTTGTTGTTATGCAGGTCTACCTGTCTAGGTGGACAGTTATTTTTATTTACTCTTCTTAAAACTTGTTTTCTTTTTATGAACTGAGGATTTATGTTTCTCATTAATTCTGGGATGCTACGACTATGGAGTACAGCACTGTCCGCTTGCTGGTGTTTCTGGTCTTGTCATTGGCACTCAGTGACAGCTGTTTGTTGGACCACCTCATGGTGTTGTTCATTCTCCTGGTTTTATATTTGCTGTCTTTTTCATACTCTGCAAGAATCAGAATTACTTCTTTAGACTTACCTTCCAGTTCAGTTGTTCTCCTTTCAACTAAATCTAATGTGCTGTTCCACATATCCACTGAGACATTTTTCTTTTCATGGCCATGTTTTTTGTATCTAGCATGTCTACTTGGTTCTTTTTCAAACGTACCTTTCATTTTTTAGTGCTCTTTGTGGTTTTTTCATTTATATTGTTTATCAAATTATCTGTGGTCACACTGCTTTTCCCTCACGCACTTCCACACAGGCCAGTGCTGTGTAAGAAGTGAGGCAGTACTTTGCCTTGTTACAGCCCATGGTTCATCTCTCTTCCTGTTTATGTTTGATGAATGCCTTCAGCAGGGGTAACAGCAGGTCTTGATGCGTCAGGGAAGCTCTCAGAGCGTAAGCTGTAGGATAATGATCTTTATTAAGAACTGATGTTCCACATCCACGTTTATTTACCCCATTGGCCTTGCCATTCTTACACTTCCAGTAAATCCTAATTTGTAAAGGATTCTTCTCTTTCTCAAAATTTTCAGTCTGAATTTAAAATCAGTCTCTTTCATCTTTGTAATAAAAAAAATTTATTTATTAAAGGCACTCAAAGTTAGAGACTAGTAAACTTAGAAGATAGAAAAATCCAAAAAAAGATAACGTGTTATACATTCCAGTCATGCCTGGCCACTTGAGTGAGATTGGATAAACTGATTAATCTTTCTGATCTCAGCCTCTGGGATGGAATCTGGAGATCTCAAACATGCCTCCCAGAGTTGTCATTTGGAAACCCCACTAGCACTTTGAAATAGTTTTCAATTAAAAATGAAATACAAAGGCTGAATAATAACAAGTATATTAGCATGGTAATCAGCTTCGGAAACTTATTTTACGAAAGCAAGCAAGGCAGCAGGAATGTTTTAAAGGCTGTCAGATTTGTGACACCAAAAAAAAAAAAAAAAGAAAAAGACAAAAAATTAGAAGTATTCCAGTTTATGGCTCTTACTGGTGCAGAAAGTCATGTAATGTGCATGATTTATTTATTCCTTTTACAAGAGATAAGCGTATTTTTAAAAGATGTTTAATGGAATCTAAGTGCCAAAGGTTATAAATATCGAAGCTTCCCGTAGACTTATTTTAATGCTACCAAATTTGACCTTGGTCTTTGGAGAGATGGAAAGACACAGATAATGGATCACTGCTTGTTTTAAAGTGGTTTGAAAAATCAGGTTCTTAGCATTCGGACCACTGCAAAAAAAAATAGCTTCAAATTCAGTACAAATTCTAAGGACGTTGTGAAGCAGTTTTCTCAGCCTTCCAGCAGCTTGTTGCCAGTCATCTCAGTTGAATAAACGACTGTAGTTTGTTCTCAACCACCTGCTTGTATTTGTTTTACCTCCTCCTGCTGTGAAGATGTCCCGCTCAGTTCATAGGAGCCTCTGAGTTATCTGCTAGCTTTGGTTTCCACGCTCAGTTACCTGCCATTCACCGCGGTCAGAAAATATCAAATGGAAAACTCCAGAAATAAGTAATTCATGAGTTTGAAATGATTTTTGTTATAGTATAGTGTCACTGTTCTATTTTAGTGTTGTTTATCTCTTTCTGTGTCTATGATCAGATTTCGCTGGAGGTGTACAGACCTTGGAAAACAGTATATGTAGGGTTCTGAACCATCCAGTTTCAGGTATTGGTGAAACATCTTAGAGCACACCTGTGGATCTGCGGATGACAGGGATTACTGCGGATTAGTTTATGCTGGCTGTTTACAAGGCCAGTTCTGGTTTTCCTTCAGCAGTGAACAGACACAAATATTCTCTGTTTCCGAGGAGGAAGTAGAAATCTGATGGAGAAGGCAGTTATAGCATTGGTTGGGTCTGAGGCAGATATTATGTACTTGAATTAATCTTTGAGATTTCGAGATGTTTCTAAATGACTTGCAGGTGGCTGCAGCCCATGTGTACAAATGAAGCTGTTCATTTATGACAGTGACTGTTTTTAAAGTGCTTGTAGTGGCTGCTATGTATTATTAGCTGGTAAGATGTTGCTCTTGACCTTTCAGATTAGATAATTCTAGGTTCTGAGGCCTGTATTCTTTGAGACTTTGGATGAATCTTTGGGCCTGAAGTTTTCCACATTGGAAGTTGGGCAGTGTTTGGGGTTTTGATGGTTGGTTTTTTTTTTTTAGATTTATATAAAGTCAGGGCCTATCAGAGCTTGCTGAAACCCTTAGATAGCAGTGTAAGGAGAAATTGAGACCTCTAAACTGACTGGACCAGATCTAGAACTTTACCTGTAGAATACACACTGCCTTTCCTTATTTCTCAGCATCTGGAGGAGTGAGATTTATGGGAGAGGATCAAGTAGCAAGGTATAGGAGGAACAGTGCAGGCATTGCCCTGGACAGTGGTGCTAGTACTTCATTACCTGAAGGTTTCTTAATCTCTCCAAGCCTGTTTCTCGTTTGTGAAAGGGGAATGATGCTTACCTACTAGGTTGTTGTGAAGGGGAGGGAGTTTTTGCTAAGGACATCTGGGCCTGTGGGGTGGCTGGTGTAACATTTCGTTACTGCCTCCTCCTTGGAGTTGGCCCAGCTGCCACGTTCCCTGGCAGAGGAGAGACTCTGATGCTCGAGCTGTTCAAACCTTATTACGTAGCTCAAAGCTTCCTTTTGGTTGATGGGGTGGAGAGGGAGGTGTGACTGTGTCCTTTTTCTCTGTTGGCAGCTATCTATCACACCTGTGAGGCCTCTAACTTCCAGTGCCGCAACGGGCACTGCATCCCCCAGCGGTGGGCTTGTGACGGTGACACCGACTGCCAAGATGGCTCTGACGAGGATCCGGTGAACTGTGGTAAATGCAGATGCCTTGACTCCCACCTTAGCTCCCCCAGCGTCTGCTGTTCAGGAAGAGGCAGCAGATGGGCCAGGAAATGAAATCACGTCCCGCGCACCCCCGGCTTCCGCTGTGCCACCGAGCAAGCCCACCCCCTTGTCGTGTAGCCAGATGATGTAGTCTTCATTCTCAGGCAGGCAGCTTTCCTCTCACAAGCACAAAGTGTAAAATGCCATCCTGCCACAAAAACAGTATACAAAGTACCTTTGTACACCAAATATTTTTACACTTCTCTGTCCTTATCCTTTTGCCAAACATTCCAAATTTTCACAGGATTATAATTGCCGTCTACGTGTCATTATATATTCCACTCCTTCCAGGTTATAGGATTTTTTTCCTTAAAAAAGATATTTCCGTATATCCATGTTTTCTGTAATTAGCATCTTTATGCAAGATGCATATTCATTTTATATTATCATAATCTAGTTTAGTCCCTTCCTGGGTGGGATTTAGAGTTTTGCACGATTATGTTTTTAGTTTTACATAGTTACGCTAGGACAGCTGTTTATGTCCTTGGAAGTGAAGGCTTCTTTTTTTCCTTTGAGATATTTCCTAGGGTACATCCTACAGTATGGAATTACGGGGTTCTCATGATTCTTTTCAAGTGTTTCCAGGTTATTTCCAGGGGGCTGTACCAAGCACCCCTCCACCAGCTGCAGAGAGCTTGCTTCCCCTCCTTTCCTTTGATTTTAGGTTTTTTCTTTCTCTAATTTAATGAGGGTACTTGACTCTTGTAATTTTAATTCATAGTCTTTTTAGAAACTTGGTTTTGCTTAGTGACAGCAGTCATTTTTCTAGGTCCTGCTACTCCTTCACAGTTTCTCTTTCTGTGTGATGTCTTTTGACGGATTTCCTAGAAATTGACTTTTTACAGGATTAAACACATCTTGTTGCCTTCTACCTAATCCTGGGTGGTACAAATCCTTACCCTGCCAGTAGTGTGGGTGAGTGCCTGATCCTTTCTTCTTCATCATTCTTCTCTACTAATGAATTAAATTTCAGAAAAGAAGTGCAATGGATTCCACTGTCCCAACGGGACTTGCATCCCATCCAGCAAACACTGTGATGGCCTGCACGACTGTTCCGATGGCTCGGACGAACAGCACTGTGGTGAGCGAGCGTGCGCCCTGCCTGGGAGAAGCACCAGGGTCCTGGTGGTTGGGATAGAGTGTCTGTTGGACCAGATCCCCTTGTTTCTTTAATATTTGCTTGTGTTTAGCTTTGAAATAGTTTACCCTGAGTGCTGGATCAGGACTTAGCAGCTGATCAAGAAGGGAGACCCGGTTTGGGTAGAGGAGAATGGGAGTAGGGGCAGGAGTGTGTAGTTGTAGAAGGGTTCATACTTGGGTGAAAGGTATTGTTTTATTGTCACATGTTATGAATTGATCATTCGTTTTCAGTTGGACACTTGGGGTGATTTACTTTTGCTCGATTGGTTTTATTAGTGTTGCTGAATATCACTCAGGAAATATTTTTAGGACAGGTGACACTTTCTAGCTCACTTTCTTTAGACCCAGAAAGATTGTCTTGGGTCAGTGGGGCACCTCTTTGATGGACATTGGAATCACCTGGGGCATTTTAAAAACAATTACCCCTGCTCACCTACAGATATTCTGAATTAGTCTAGAATGTGATTTGGGTGTTGGGCCTTGGAATTTTTTTTGCTGTTGTTACAGCATCCTAGGTGATTATAATGTGTAGTTCAGTTGAGAACTGATGTGTTAGTACAAATTGAAGTTGTATTTTACTACACCAACTGCCATTTGCTTACTTGTGCATATGGCTACCCTCATGCTATAGTGGCAAAATCGAATAGTTGTAACAGGCTGTGTGTTAGGTGTCTGCAAAGCCTAACATTTTTGCTCTCTGATTGTGTTAGTTTGGAATTTTCCAGAGAAACAAAATCAGTAGAATACACACACACACACACACACACACACACACACACACGGAGAGAGAGAGAGAGAGTTATAAGAAATTGGCTTACATGATCATGGAGGCTGACAAGTCCAAAATCTGTAGGATGAGTGGCAGTCTGGAAACCCAGTACAAACGGAGGTCACAGTTTAAGTTTGAAGGCCACTGGGCTCCAGACCCAGGAGAGAGCAACTGCAATTCAAATCCAAAGGCCTTCTTGCAGCATGCACATGTGGCCTTTTCTCTTCCTGAATCACGAGATGAGGACACCGGTCCTGTTGGATTAGGGTCCACACCTATGACTTCATTTAACCATGAGGACCTTTGGTAAAGGGCTCCTTTCCATGTATAGTCACCCTGGAGTTCAGGCTTCAGCACAGGGATTTAAAGGTAGGTGTGGGCACAGTTCACTCCAGAACTCTGGTCTCTTGCAGAAAAGTTTTATCGACTGCTGTGTTTGAGTCAATATTGTATTAATAGTGATTCAGATCATGGGCTTTGATGCCAGACAGTTTTGGGTTTCAGTTTTGGCTTCACCGTCATCAGCTGTGTGCTCTTGGCAAAATATTTAATGCTGCTACCCTTGTTTTCTCATTCTGTACACAGAGACAATAAAATCTTTTTTAATGTTGTTTTGCGGGTTTAACAATGTACTTTATGTCAGGTGCTTTAGCTCTGGGCTTGGCACAAATTCTAGACCAACAGTGGCTGTTACTATTGTTTCCTAAAAGCATGTCTGACCCAGGGTGCAGTTGCCCAGGGATGGGGATGGCCCAGCCAGCCAGTCCCAGCGCTCATGGCCCTTTCCCCTCGCTGGCTCCCTTCCAGAGCCCCTCTGCACACGCTTCATGGATTTCGTGTGTAAGAACCGCCAGCAGTGCCTGTTCCACTCCATGGTGTGTGACGGGATCATCCAGTGCCGCGATGGGTCAGACGAGGATGCCACCTTTGCAGGATGCTGTGAGTGGGCAGATGGGGGAGGCCATTCACCGCTGTGGAGTTGGGCCACTCTGGGATGACCTCCATCTAAGTGTCCAAGCTTACATTTTCTGAGTTACCAGTGTTGCCTAAGAAGTGCTGCTTTTTAACTGTTAGGGTGCATATGAACAGGAGGCTGTCCAATGACCACGATCTTGGTCCAGTGTCACCTTATGCCAAAGGTCTTTCTGGCCAGTTTGTATTGAATACCAAGTTCTGTGTCCTCCTGCCTTGCTCCAGAGGTCTTCACAGGTGCATCCCCACTTTTAATTTACTGCCTGCCGCTGCAGCTAGACTGTGAGGGTCACAGGAGCAGGGGCTTTGCCTTGTTCATTTCCATAGCCCTGTTTCACAGAGTGCCCTGCATTTGTATTTGTTCGCTCAGGCTGCCATGGCAGAATGCCACCAACTGGGTGGCTTAAAAATCAGAAATGTAGTTTCTCCTGGAAAAGGGGCTGGAAGTTCACAGATAAGGTGTTGGTGAGGTTGGTTTCCTCGGAGGCCTCTTTATTGATCTCATAGATGGCCATCTTCTCCTTGTGTCCTCATATGGTCTTTCTACATTTCTGTGTCCAAATTTCCTCTTCCTCTGCTATGGACAGCAGGGGTTACCCTGATGACCTTATTTTAACTTTACTTCTTTAAAGACATTATTACCTCCAAAAAATCACATCTAAAATATTAGGGGTTCATATTTCAATCTATGAATTTGGGGGGAATAAATCAGCCCATAACAGTACTCAGTAAAGGACTGTGGAAAGATTAATTACCAGATTGTGTGCTCTGTTAAGATCAGGTTTGGTTTTGCTTTCAAGCAAATGGCTCTGGCCAGAGGACATTTGCCCCTCTCTCTTGTTCTGGGCATGACTCCTGCTCTGAGCGCTCTCGCATGGAAGTAACCTGGACTTTATGGATGTTTGTTCCTTATGTAGCCCAAGACCCCGAGTTCCACAAGGTGTGCGACGAGTTCGGTTTCCAGTGTCAGAATGGGGTGTGCATCAGTCTGATTTGGAAATGCGATGGGATGGACGACTGCGGCGACTACTCTGATGAAGCCAACTGTGGTGAGAAGCTTGCGTCTGCCTCCTGTGCCCAGCCCTGCAGTGGCAGGGACACCTGTGGCTAATGAGGGGACGCTTGGCAGCGTTCTCATCTGCACACTTTGGTCTTTCCTTTCCTGGCAGTTCTTGAATCCCCACACGAAGAACTGAGTAAAGTGGGAGCTTCCACCTTGTAGATGTAGGGAAATGTTTATTCTGTTTCCTTTTCTTTCCCCATTTGTGAGGACCATATTATATATGGGTCACGGACTGCGGTAAATATGGTGGAGTGTACTGTTTTCCCCGAAAAGTCACAGGCCACAGCATCCCCACTGGGATCTCGTCAGTAGTTAGGCTGTTCCTTTGGTAAAGTGTCAGAATATCGACTCAGGTGATCCTTCTCAAGGTAACAGAATGTAGGTTGGGGGCAGGGAAGTGAGGGTGTGTGTCATTGCCCCTTGGGTCTATAAAGCTGCTGTATCTTTTTTTGAAAGGGAACTGCTGCTGGCCTTGCACGTGGGTATTGAGGTCAATGCATCTGGGTGGAGCTTTGGGGAAATGAGTGATATTGTGGTTATCTCTGCAGAAAACCCCACAGAGGCCCCAAACTGCTCCCGCTACTTCCAGTTCCGCTGTGCAAATGGCCACTGCATCCCAAACAGGTGGAAATGCGACCGGGAGAACGACTGTGGAGACTGGTCTGATGAGAAGGATTGTGGAGGTGAGAGGCTGCAGGGTGCTGGGTCACCCCATACCGAGACATGCCAGTACAGGTCTCCCGTTTGCACAGAATCTGACTTTGCCCCTTTGCCCCTTTAGTACCTGACATATGCCTTACTGTTTGGCTTTTTTTTTTTTTTTTAAGAGGATCAGCTCTGGGGAGTTTTCTGTCCTTCCTCCCATTTGAAATCAGGGTGCTTGGTTGCTCCTCTTTCCAGGGTTGTTCATTCCTGATTTTTTCAGGACACAATGAGAAGCCCAGAAACTCGCAACTCAAAAGTATGGCGTGCAGCTTGGTAGTTATCCGCATGTCCTTGGAGCTTGTTAGAACCGTAGAATTTCCTACCCCATCCCACACCTACTGAAGGAGATTCTGCATTTTAACAGGGTCCAGGTCCTGCTTATGCTGTGGTGCCTTTGAGGTACATTGATGGTGGGGGGATACAGTTTCCATTTGCTTTTTGGTATTTATGTCTCCAAACCAGGTCTTGTGATGAATTCCCTAGGACAGTTTGGCCTCAGTAGGAATTCTCTACCCATCTTTCCCTTCAAGTCACCTGTTCACCTATCCCTTTTGTTAGCTTTCATAAGCACCTACAAAAGTAAACTCATCTGAATGTTAGCCCCCATGCACTACAGTAATAAACCACTACAGTAGTAAATGTACTGCCATCTGTTCTGACACCCTCGCTAAATGATTTTTAGATGGACTGCCGTTCAGAGCTGTGTGTCACCGGCCTCTCCTGGCTGGTGCAACTAAGATAGGGACTAAGTTTGGACACATTTTGGTCTGAGATAAAGCTTCTGGTAACATTTCTGGTTTCCTTGCTTGGTGTTTTTCCCAGAGTCACATATTCTGCCCTCCCCTACTCCTGGGCCCTCCACGTGTCTGCCCAATTACTTCCGCTGCAGTAGTGGGGCCTGTGTGATGGACACCTGGGTATGTGACGGGTACCGGGACTGTGCAGATGGCTCTGACGAGGAAGCCTGCCCCTCACTTGGTGAGTCCTGTTCCCAGTTCTCTGGTACCTGTTCTTGTGGAGAGAGTGTTTTGGAGCATGCTCTAGGCACATCCTCGCTGTCCTGTGCTTCTTAGGACCTCCATGGCAGGGAGACTTCAGTGCTTCTCCCTGGATCAGACCCCTGGGATCTCGGAAATGGAACATCCCATCTTCATAACTGTGCTCCGACCTTCCTGGTGGAAAAGGCCAGCCACTCTCCCTTTCCCCCCTACTTCAGGAAGGCCACCTCTGCTTCCTTCTCTGCGAGAAATTATAGTTGGGATTACAGGGAGGTTTGTGTGTGTGCTACACTCTCAGGGAGAGAGCAGTTTTCCTGCTTCCAAGTTGGCTGGCCTGCCCTTCTAAAAGAAGGGTGAGCACTGCCATCTAGTGGCTGTACACAGAGGCAGCTGAAGAGCTGTGCAGTCGCCATTGCTGGAGGCAGGGCCCACCTTGAGACCCCATCTAGTGCTGACCCTCAGTGCAGGCAGAACACGGGTGAGGATGTTGGGTTTCCCTAGGCAGGAGTCCATTCAGATTCCCTTATAAGAGGAGAATGATACTGCGTGCTTTGAATAACCCTTGCCTTGGCCAATTTCCAGGTTGACAGTCTGCTTTTCCTCCTTTGTGAGTATTCATGCCCTTGCTTCCCTTGATCTCTTGTCGAGAAGGTCAGTTCTTGACCCTTGATTCCTAGGTCCAAGGTCCTGTGTGACCTAATGACTCTCTTCCTCAGGCTTCTCATTTGCTGGACAGACTTGCCTTGATTTTTTTCCCTGGTTAGAAATTCTGTGTTCTTTCCTCGTCCTCCCACTTTTCCCATCTGTGAAACTACTGTCCATCAGGGCAAACAGATAGCAAAGAGACCTTGATATGTCATTAGACTTTTTCAAGGTATGGCACAACGACTACTCTATAGTGAAATGGCTGGAGGTGTTTGTTTATAAAATATATAGGGTGGAGCCCAAGAGATACCCATGTGATTCTAAAGTTCACAGAATCTTGAGACTCTTGCTTTGAACAAATACTGTGTGATTATCCCTCTCAAACCTCACCTCTGCAGAGCTTCCCTGAGTCCTCTTTTCCAATCACTTGAACTTAGATGTTGACCCTTGGATTCTTGACTATGATCTGCTATATATTTCTTCTTAATTATTTCACTCCCATGGCAATCATGTGGGACTCTGGTTTGGGAATGATGCTGTAAAGTTTTTAGAATTCTCCCTCATGTCTACCACAACAGTAGGCAAATAGGAGCCCAGAAATGCTTCCCAAATTAAATTGTAAAAGCAAAGCACCTTTTGTCTCTGTCCTTTTCCCTCATGGCCCACCTTTCTATTGAATAACTTGGTTATCCTTCTCTCGGAACTGTTTCTTGTTAAACCTGTGACCAGGCCTTAGCATTTTGACCAATTCTGACTAATCCTTTGAGCAAATCCCTTATTATGGATTCCATTTGGGGTTTGTTTTCTTTTCTGTATGCGTTGCTGGTTGTCTCGAGCTCCTTGAGCTCCTCGGAGCTCTTTCTGTAGGAGACTCCCAGCTGGCTTCTCTTCCCTCTTCATCTTACCTACTAGTAAGACATGCAGCAACCTCCCCAACTTGGGAGCCTTCCCAGGACCCCTGGCTTGTTCAGGAATAAGGGTTTGCCTTGGTTTAGCTTTCTAGGACCTTGATAATTTTAGGGTCTGTGTCTGAGGCTGCTCAGTTTCCCCAGAGAAGTTTCCTGCAACCTCCTGCTTACCCAATGAGGATCTCACTGATAGAGGTCTCGGGAAGAGAACGAGGGTCTTCACATTTTGCTGTCTGTAGGTTTAATCCCAGCCTCACCAGTAAGATATTCTTGCTCTCAACTATGCATGTCTAAACAGCGCTTTGTTTTCATTCTGACCAAATGACTACCTGCCAGTTTGTCATTGGGTGGTTGGCTCATGGGGCTGTTGGGGTGCAGAGATGGAAAGAATGTAGCTGCCCCCCTCTTTTTTGTCCTTCACACTAGGGATGGAACTTGGGGCCTCCTGCAGGCCAGGCGAATGTTCTACCACTGAGCTACACCCAGACTCTGTAGTTGCTTCTTAAATGTCTCTTAATCTGTTCCTTTATCTTATCTTTTTTACTCCTTTCTCCTAGAGAAGAGAGCCTGCTCTGTGAGCTTTTCAAGGGTTGCTGATATTGACCTGGCTGCTTTCTATCTTTTCTCTCTGACTGTTTAGGATAGGATACAGCCTTCTCTAGTCTCATTAGTCACGTCTTGCTGTCTGCTTTCCAGCTTCCCAGGTTTTTTTATTTTTATTTTTTAACCTGGATTCGAACCCAGGGATGTTTAACCACTGAACCACATTGGCAGACATTTTTTGTTTTGAGATGGGGTCTCCCTAAGTTGCTTAGAGCCTTGCTAAGTTGCTGAAGCTGGCCTCAAACTTATGATCCTCCTGCCTCAGCCTCCTGAGTTACTAAGACTACAGGTGTGTGCCACTGTGCCCGGCTCCCAGACTTTTGTTCTCTTTCCTGTTATTTGTGCCTTTGTGGGTTTAGGTCTTAAAAACAATCTCTCAAGTGGGTCTTTAGTGGGGGCCTGAGAGGGAGCAAATCAAGTGATGGTGTCCAGTTTGCTGTCTTTGTCCAGAGTCACACATGTCTTTAGCTGCCCTTTGCAATTCCCGGGGCACTGTGCTCTCCTGACACACTGAATTGGTCACTGTTACTGGCCATCTCACCCAACACTAAAACCTGAATTTTAAAAATCTTTTTTCTAGCAAATGTCACTGCTGTCTCCACTCCTACCCAGCTTGGGCGATGTGACCGATTTGAGTTTGAGTGCCATCAGCCGAAGAAGTGCATCCCTAACTGGAAGCGCTGCGATGGCCATCGGGATTGCCAGGATGGCCAGGATGAGGACAACTGCCGTGAGTAGTTAGAGCACTTCAGCCCCAGGCAGATTTCCAGAGTGTACCATAGCCCTTCGCCCTGCTTCATTTCCGGGTCAGCACACATCCATGCGAGTCCGTGCACTTTTGCGTAGCCATGTTCACACTACATTGTCTAAAAGGGCTTTGCAACATAGACCCACATCGCATCATATGGTAGCCCTGTTCTTTTTAATAAGTCACCTGAGTTATTTTAAATAGTAGGAGCATATCTAAGAGTATTTTCTGAATGAATGAGAAAAGTTAATAGGTTTTTGTTTTGTTTTGCTTGATATATTTAATTCAACACCGGGGGTGAAGCCAGTACCTTCTATACTTGCATTCATTCTTCTGGAAGTGTTTAGTGAGGCACAGAGCCTGTGTTGCTGAGGTCATCACCTCCAGCGCCCCTTTAAGAGATGCAGCCTGCACCTCTGGGGTAGTTCTAGTTAGGTGATACTGAGCCACACCTGCAGTGATGGTGGGGCATCCAAGCCGGGAGGGAGAGGACGCGTGCACTGTGTCAGCTTTGGAGTTGTTACTTCTCAAGCAGAGTGAGCCGTGGTGCCTGCTCCCCAGGGAGGTTCCCTGCAGCCGGAGATGGAGGGAGACACTGGCTTTTGCACAACTGACTGAGGTCCACAGTGTTACCTCTGGGGATGGCCCACTGGGTGACTCTCAGGAAGCAGGGGCTGACATCAGTGGCCTGGAGGTCAGACACAGAGATAAGATTGTGCCTTTGAGCTTCAAGCCACCCAGTCAACACCTTTTGGTGGCTGGTTGCACACTTAAGCCACCTCCGGCATGATAGGTACAACTGAAATAGCCGAGGAGGGGCGTGTCGGCTGCCTCTCAGGTGGTGGGTGCTGCTCTAGCATGAGCTTCCTGCTTTGCAGGCTCCCTGCCATCTGGTCCCCTGTGACTGCAGACAGCAGGTGTCCCAGACAGTCATGTGCTTTTACTGCCAGAAAGAACATTTATTCATGCTCATCTGACTTCTGCCCTTGTGAACCTAGAAGAAGTTAGCAAAGCCCCTCCTACCTTTCTGCAGAGAGAGCCTTCTCCAGCCCTCACCCAGCAGCAAGCTTTCCATTCTTTTTTTTGATCCCTGTTCTAACCCTACTTTTTCTCTTAAAATGAAGATTTCTTAATGAAAAACTGAGCCCCAAATGGAGCCCTATCAAATCTTACCCTTTCAAGATGGAATAAGGTCTAAGCAGAGAAGGTTAGTTATCCCTTAGTTCCTCTAATACAGTAGTTATGAAATTTGTGTAGCTTAGAAGGGTCACACGGGGACTGCTAATAAAGCATGCAAGTTTAGTGAACCCACCTCAGTCCACTGAATCAAGAGCCTTGGGGAGGGGTGCTTGAGAATCCATCCTTTTAAAAGAGCCTGTCTGATGCCTAGCTTTGCACAGGTTTGCCAAATACTGGTTCATCCTAGATATTTTGCCCAGTGAGGCTTGGGAAGAGGACTTTGACTGTCTTTGTAGCAGAGTTTCCCACAGGGTGCCTGATTGGTCTTTTCTTGGGGAGTCTGGTTAGAAGGAAGGGCTGTGTGTCCAGTAGCATCTTCAGTCTGGTGGTCAGATATTTGTTGATCACGCACCATGTGCCAGGAACTGATCAGGTTGCTGGGGATACAGAGTCTGGAGGGAGAACTACAAATCGGCAGCTGCATTGCAGTGCAGGGTGGGCAGTAGCAGAAACATCTCCAAGAAACCAATGTAGTTCAGGGTGGACCTGGCCATCCCAGAGAGGTGGAAGCTGGTCAGGAAAGGCATCCTGGTTGATGACGTCTGAGGAGTGGTTTTTGTTGTTTTTAAGAGATAGGGTTTAGGCTGGAACAGTGGCTCAGCAGTTAAGGTGCTTGCCTGGACACAGATTTGAACCCCGGCACCATGTACACAATGAAATGTCGGAGCAACAAAAGCCACATGAAAAACTAAATAAAATTGATTTCTCCCTCTCTCTCTATCTCTCTCTCTCTGTGCCTCTCTCTCTTTAAAAAAAAAATAAATTAAAAAAAGAGAGAGACAGGGTCTCACTGTAATGCCCAGGCTGACCCTGAACTCTTATACTCAGGCAGTCCTCCTGCCTCAGCCTCTCCAGCCTCTGGGCCACAGGTGTGCCTCTGCTCCTGGCTCTGAGAGAGTTTTAATGCAGAGCAGCAGGGAAAGGTGACAGATGGTGGGCGTCCCAGGCACTGGGGACAGCATGAATACCAGAGGCTCAGAGGCTCAAGGAAACAGGCGTGTAGGGGCCATAGGTGGGGAAAAGGTGAGTATATGTGAGCACAGAGAGACAGGCACTTGGGTACAGCAGCCATGCTTGGGCACTACCCTGGTCATAGGGAGCCATCGGTATTTTAGGGAGGGGGTGTTTGTCTTTTAGAACACTTGGATTTCATCACGAGAGGAGTGAATTAGAAGGGGGAGGTGAGACTGGAGGCTGGGTGCTTCTGAGGAGGCTCATGTGATGCGACTGAGGGTGAAGAAGGCTGTGGAGATCAGCAGGAAGGAAGAGAGACAGTTTCTCCTCTGGATGCCTGGAAGGCTAATACTGCTAGCCCAGGTGAGGCGTGGGGAGGATGAGTTTTCCTGTTTCCCAGTGTGAGGCCAGGGACCACCCGTGGTTGGACCTGGAGTCTGAGCTGCAGGTGCCAGCAGGATGGGAGGAAGTGAGGTGTGTAGGTGGCAGCTGGGAGGAGTCTCCTCCTTCCTGTGCTGTGTCATCAGCCAGCCTTGCTGGAACCTTTCCCCTACCCTCTGCAGAGTCTTCTCCAGTTCTCACACTCCATGGTTTCCTGTGACAGTCTCTAGCTGTGGGCTTGTGGAGACAAATTCCACTGAGTCCTTAAGGTCTTGACAGGCTGCTGACTTGAGGGAGAAAAATCGCCTCGGCCAGGTCCTTAATCTGAGATATTAAACTTATTTATACCCACGGTGTATAGGTTTTTCTCCTCAATAGACTTTTTCTGCAGGGGTCACAAGGCCCCCATCATTCACACCTCCTTTCTTCTCCATGAATGTCACTTCTGCTTCTGTTTTGGCTGTCTGAAGGAGCCTTTCTTTGTCCAAAAGTCAGGGAGTTTGATAAGTTGCTTCCTAGGAGTCTTTTTTCAAAATACCCTTTGACTTTTCCACTTTTTCAGTTTGCAAGCTGGGGTGATTTTTGTTTGTTTGCTTTTTTCTTGGAAGCTGTAAGGAATCCCAATTCTAGCCTTCTGTTATTGGGCAGTAATCAGGACCTGAGTCCATGCAGGTACCTTTGGGGGGGGTGTGAATTCTTCTATATCGTTATGCTTGCTACTTGTTCCATGGAACTCAGGAACCAGCAAGATTTGATTCTATGACCTTATTTGTATTTGTTTCATTATTATGTCTTTGTGCTTTCTTGCTCTTTTGGGCTCCTGTTTTACTTTTCTATTTGCTTTACCCTAAGTAGTCTTCTTCAGGCCGCTTCTTCTTTGCTCTCTTTGCTGTTACAATCATTTCTAATCCTTGTAAGTGGCCCTGCTCTATTCGAAATGTCATTATTGAATTGGTCAAAAACTTGTAAAGCATGCTTGTTACATCTTCAGGTAGTGCAAAGTAAACAATAGAGTTTTTCTGGTTAAGCAATCAGGATTCAAAGAGAGACATGAACGTTTGATGATGAGCTTTAATTAATCTTTCATTATTTTCAAGTAAATCATATATTTATTTCACTTAATTCTCAGTAATGTGATTTTGATTATTATCTCCATTGTAGAGATAGGAAAATTGAGGGTCAAAGAAAATCACCCAGTCTACGCCAGACTGAGATGTTTATTTAGGTAGAAAGTCATGATCTTTCCATCTTGCTGTTTGTGTATAAAGTTTTTTATCAGAGAAGAATATACCAAACCACAGAGAGATCAAACAGGGCTTAGTACAGAATTCTACACTTATATTAAAAGAATGAACACAGGGGATCCCTGGGACATTAAAAAAGCAGGGCAGGTTGACCCCACACTCACCAAAGTGACAATCAGAACATCTGAGCCAAGTAAGCAATCGTGTGATAAGGTGAACATCAAAAATAACCAACAAAGAGGCAAAGACATAGGATGTCCCTCCTGGGTGAGAGCAACCTGTTAATTAGCATTCTCTAAATCATTGTTATCAGCGTGTTTCAAATTTGTCTTATTCACAAGGATGTTGTTTTATTTGGAGTCTTAAAATTCAAAGATATACCATCTTTACAATTTTCCTCAATCCATTAACCTGATCACCGTATCAGAAACAAAATGGGGTGAGTGTGGCATGATTCTTCTCAGAGCAGCTCTGGCCTCTGATGGCCACTGCATTCTGTTTTAAGGGCTCATCAAACATCTCTTTAAGAATCAGTTTAAGAATTTGCAGAGATTGATGGCAACCTTTCCAGATTCTCAAATCTGTTTTCTTACTTTTAAAGTTTTGAGATACATTTTATAAGGAAGGCTCAAGCATCATGTAGCGGTCCTGTTCAGTTGTCATTTGGCAGTAGTTTTCTCACATTCTTATCAAATGGAAGACTTCCGTGACGGGGATCATGTGTTTTAAACAGTCTTCTGCATAATAGCCCTCCCTGACTGTCTAGTATGAAATGGTGTCACCACCTGCACCTTTAACTTAGATTCTGTTACTCTATGTTCCTGAGTGGCTCTTACACCATCTGAAATGACGTATTTGTTGGTTGGCTTGTTTGTGGCTTCTCAATAGAAGATAAACGGTGGTGGTAGTGCTTTGTCGTCCTTAGTGTCTGGAGTAGTGCCCGATGCATGTGGGACCTCCATTAATGCTTACTGCCTGGAAGGATGAAGTCTGTTTTGGGCTCCTGGGACTGTTACAGCAGTGGTTCTTGACCATTTTACAAACTCCAATGCACTTTTATCTGTAATGCAGTCTTCCATCCCACTTCCCCAAGACAAACCAATTTCTGCTTCACATATGATAGATTTCTACAGTACAGTGAAGTAGTGGGATTATAGTTTGTGAAAAGCTTCATAAGTGGTTTTGGTTGTTTCCTTCTCCTGTTGTATCTGCAAATTCTGCATCAGTGGATTCAACCAATTATAGACTGAAAAATATATATATATATATGTCTCTACTGAACACGTACAGACTTTTGTTCTTGTCATTCTCTAAACAAAGCAGTAGAATACCGATTTGCATAGTATTTGCATTGCATTAGGTATTATAAGTAATCAAGGAAAGATTTAAGGTGGACAGGAGGATGTGTGTGAGTTGTATGCACACACTGTGCCATTTAGTGTAAGGGACTTGAGCATCTTTGGAGTTTGGTGTCTGCAGGGGTCCTACAACCAATCCCCTGCAAACAGCATGGGACAACTGCACTGTATTAGCTTTTTTATTTATTGATTTTTTAAACAAATACTGAACTGAAGTCTGTGTTGCTGTTCTAGAGACTCAGGCAAAGAGATCTTAATTCTTTCACATGAAAATTCATCAACTGAGGACAGTTGTTAAATGTTCCACACTGCCTTTCTCCCCTGCAGTCTTCATACCATTTGTCTCTAGGAAAATGTCCCTGGATCCTTAATCTGTTTCTCTTGACCATCCTGGCTGTTCTCCTGTGAATATTATGCAGTTTCTTTCCCTCTATCTCAAAGTGTGGTTCTCACCAATAGAGGTTCTCGGCCCTGGCCGATTTTCTTGATTCACATGGAAGCTTGTAAATAGTGCATGTGCTCAGCTCCTACTGCGCTCTGCTACAGTAGGTTTGGGACAAGTCCTAAGAGTCTGTACACTTTAGAAGTTCCCCAGAAGACTGGTAAAGAATACTGCCGTAGATTCTTTGCCATCAGCTGGCTACAGTGAGGTAGAAGTCCTTTTGGTAATTTCTTCTTCTATCAATAGCCTGGAATAGAATTTAGAGATTGTGATTGAAGAAATTTATTTAAATTCTTTCAGAGCGAGGTTTTTTTAACCTGGGGCGCAGGCACGGTTCATGATATTGACATAAAATTATGTAATCATTGTATGGTAGAGTGAATGTATTTATTTGCACATGAAATGGGGAACAAGTGCTAGCAGGGGTTTTCTTCCTGAATTCCACTGGAGAAACTATGTCTGAGCTCAGGAAACCAAGATAGAATCCCCAATGAAGATCTGGACAAAGACAGGCGGAAGTGTGTATCAGTTTCCCTGGCCACTATAATGAATAACTGCAGAGTATCACAAAACAACACTGTTATTTTTGAACAGTTCTCTGAGTCTGAAATCTGACACGGTGTCACTGGGGTAAAAAGCAAGGGGAGGGCAGGGCAGTTCCTGTGGAGGCTCTAGGGGAGAATCTGATCCATTGCTTTTGCCAGCTTCTGGGGGCCGCCCCCTAGAAGCTCTTGGCTCCCTCTCCACCTGCAAAGCCAGCAACACTGAGTCTCTGGGACCCCCCCTGCTGTCTTCTTACATCTGTCTCTGACCAGGACAGGTCTCTACCTTGAATGACCCATGTGTTTAGAAGGGACCATTTGGAAAATCCAGGCCAAGGTCCTTAATTTTATCACTTCTGTGAAGTCCCTTTTGCTAAGCAAAGTAACATATGAGCAGGTTCCAGGGATGAGAATGTGAAAATCTTTGCCTTGGAGGTGCTGCTCTCTGGTGGCTTTGGGTTTTCAGTGTAGTCCTTCCTCGTCTAGGCTTAGGGTAGGCAGGTGTGAGTCTGGATAATGAAGGCCTGAAGTACCTGCATCTGGACTGGGCCCCAACCACCCTGGGGCAGCAGATTTGCCTTCCATAGCTGCTCCCTCCTTCTTCTTCCTTAGGGTCATTTGCGATTGCATTGCATAACTTTCTTTTTTTTGGAGAGAAGATCAAGTTTTGTTTAATAGTCTCCTATAGTTACATAACTCATAACTTTATTTTACATTATTTCCTTTTCTGTGAAAATACTTTGAAATCTATATAATTAAAAATACTACACAGTGCTGGAATGGTGGCTTAGTGGTAGAGCACTTGCCTGGCATGAGCAAGGACCTGGTTTCTAACCCCAGCACCACATGCACAACTGAGTATGAGAGAAACAAAAACGAGATGAAAAAATAAATAAAATTGATTTTCTTGCTCAATCTCTCTCTTTAAAAAATAAAAATACTACATAAAGTGGGCATGCCTCTTTATTGTGATCCATCTAATTTTTTTTATTATTCAAACGAGAAATTAGAGTATCATTCTAGGAATTAATAATAGGAACAGAGTACCGTGGAGTCCTAGCTTCAGCTTACTAGTGCCCCCAGGAGCAAAGAACCACCCAGGTGCCTGATCTCGCTAGATCCCTGCAGACACAATACTAGTAGAATTGTCACCCAGTTTTACGTAGGGGAACTGAACTCAGGTGATATTGAGCAGCTTGCTGAAGCTTACACAGAACAAAGCCTTAAGCCCCAGTCTGTCTTCTCTGAATCCTGTATTCATCCTGAAGGGACATCCCAGTTGTTAAGGGTGAATCAGATGGTACCGTGGTGCCAGTGCCCACTCTCCTCCACCTTAAAGAAAGGTGTTTTGAAGCAGAAGCTCATTAGTCCAAAGAATTGAAACCACTTTTCCTAAACATGGGTGAACCTGGACCTTCGGTATAGTATTACCCATGTTCAGGAAGGCTCTTTGTGTTTCAGCCACACACAGCACCTTGACCTGTATGAGCCGGGAGTTCAAGTGTGAGGATGGTGAGGCCTGCATTGTGCTCTCAGAGCGCTGTGATGGATTCCTGGACTGCTCGGATGAGAGCGACGAGTCAGCCTGCAGCGGTGAGTGCCTCGCACATTGTAAGGACTTCAGCGAGGAGCCCCTAGAACTTTCCCTGAATCTGAAAATGATGGCTGGAACACAGCTCCATGTTGGAGCACTTGCCTAGCATATGTGAGCCCTGAGGCTCCATCCCCAGCACTGCAAAAAACAACAAAATCTGAAACGGAAATGGATACATGCCCCACTTTGGAGCACCAAGAGAGCTGAGGCTCGGCCCAACTCTGGTGGAACTTCCTGCTGCCTCCTCCCTGTTGGAGAAGTGGCTGGTCTCAGATTCGTCTTCACAGATTTCCACCTCTTGCAGATGTGCCATTGCTCTCGCAGAGCCTCACACTGCGGATGGGGTTGACTCAGTCCTCTCTGGAGTGCATTTAGGGATACATCCTGCTATGACATTGTTCTGGGACTCGCAGCGTTCTCTTTTAGAACCAAGCTTAAATCACCTTAGGCAAGAAGGAGGTGAAATGCCAGGATGAATACCAGGACTGGAAATGTGGGGACCTTAGGAAAGTTTGCCCACGGAGGTGTCGGCTGCATTTTCTGGAATGTCTTTTCAGTTAGTGATTGTGATCTCCTAAAAATTTAGATCATGGCAGTCCTGCCTCAAAGCCAGGATTCTTTGATAGTCAAGGATTTGACTTTTTCCTCCTCATCTTTCTAGATGAGTTAACTGTATACAAAGTTCAGAATCTTCAGTGGACAGCTGACTTCTCTGGGGATGTAACTTTGACCTGGATGCGGCCCAAAAAAATGCCGTCCGCTTCTTGCGTGTATAATGTCTACTATAGGTGAGTCCCGTCTTTGCCTCGGTCTTCATCGCCACCAGATGATCCGTAAATTCTCTTGTGATAATCACACTGTGGCTCTTGACATGCTGCTTCACGGAGACAGTATCTTTGTTCTTTTGTCCAGGGTGGTTGGCGAGAGCATATGGAAGACTTTGGAGACTCACAGCAACAAAACGAACACTGTGTTAAAAGTCTTGAAACCAGATACCACATATCAGGTTAAAGTACAGGTTCAGTGTCTGAGCAAGGCCCACAACACCAATGACTTTGTGACCCTGAGGACTCCAGAAGGGTGTAAGTGTTCTAAACTTATTTTGATGGTACGTGCAAGACCTCATGCGGGATGTTAAGCAAGGATGTTCCCCAAGGATGTTCAGGAAAGTGGGGACATACTTACCTGTGCCTTACATGTGTGGAAGTGTTGTGGTTTAAGTTTTGTGGTCTTGCCCGAACTGTGGAACATTTATTCTTAAGGCACAGAATGTTCTTGCAATTAGTGAAATTGATTTCAGATTCTCTCCACCATCCATCGCCCTCTTGTGTATCTCCTCTTGATTCTGCCTTTACCGTTTTTCTCTACGTATTTTCCTTGCTTATAAGCTAATCATCATTAAATTATGAGGCATTTCAATAGTTTTCATGACTAAGCTTTAAGTAAATTTGCCAGATTCATGTATCTAAGAGCTCCCTGCTTCCTCCTCCTTTCAGAGGAGCTGAGTTGGTGATGATCTGCTTATTCTAGTCAGTCTTTCCATTGCCTGAAATATCTTGAATACATATCACTGAACTCATTAAAGAGCCTGCTTTGAAGGTGATCACATTCATTTGGATGTAGAATTTCTATGATGTTAGAGAATTAGTCTTATTCCTTGGCAAGCATGTCCATGGGTCTGTTTTGTGCTATGAGAGGCTGAGGTGGCGGGGGCTGTCATTGGTAATTAAGATCTCAGCAATGAAGTCCAGGGCCAGTGGTGACTCAGCTGACCAAAGGGATTCCATCCTGCAGCCCTGTGGCCCACAGATTTACAACTGGCCCTGAGCTGATGTGTGAGCAACACATCTTGCATTCTGGTAGAAGAAGAAATGTATCTTGTCGAAGTGGAGACCAGGCTAACAGACTTCTTAGTGGATAGATCCAGCACCAACTCTAGATTCCTCCTTCTTCTTTTGTAATTTCTTTATTTTTGTGGGGTACAGTATATTTTTATTTGTGCATTAGTTACATATGATATCAGGGTCCATTTTGACATAATTATACCAACATAGAATATAATTTGCTTCAATTCAGTACCCAGTACTTCCTATTTCTCTCACTTCCTGCCTTCCTATATTCCCTTTCCTCTATTCTGCCAGCCTTTTTTTTTCTGTTATCATTGTTTTATTTTGTTTTTTTTTACATCAATCTAGATTCCTTCTTATTTTAAGCCCATGAAAATTCCTCTAGTTGACAACTACGTGAATGGATTTTAACCTCAGGTTAACTCTCTTTCAAAGTTTATAATGTATGTATCTTTACTTTAAATTAACACAGAAAATTGTACCTATATGTAGGTACAATATGTCATTTCAGTACATGTATACAATATGTGATGATCAGGTCGTGGTGATCAGCTTATCTGTTACCTCAGATATTTGTCATGTCTTTGTGTGGAGAACATTCAGTGTCCTCTCTACTACCTGTTTTGAAATATTCTGACTGTTATAAATCATAGTTACCCTACTGTGCCATAGAACATTGGAAGTCATTCCTTCTGACCAGCTGCGCTCTGTGGCTGTTACCTTTCCCTCGCCCCTCCACGCTCCCCAGGCTCTGTCACCAGTGTGGCATCAACCGTCCAGCTTTCTCGTTTCTACATAGACTTGAGAACACTTGGTATTTGTCTTTCTGTGCCTGACTTATTTCACATAACATAATTCCTTCAGACTCATCCACGTTGCTACAAATGACAGAATTTCATTCTTTTATGATTTAATAATATTTCATTATGTATATACACCACATTTTCTTTACCCATTCATCCCTCATTGGGCACCTAGGTTGATGTCATATCTTGACTGTTGTCAACAGTGCTACAATAATCCTGGGAGCACTGTCTTCCTCCTGTCCTTTGGATATGTCCTCGTAGTGGAATCGTTGGATCACAGGGTAGTTCTGATGGTAGTATTTCGAGAGACTTCTATACTGTTAGCCATGGTGGCTGTACTGTTATTTTCCCACCAGCCGTGTAGGACATTATCCTTTCTCTACATCCTTGCCAGTGTTTGTTATTTTTTGTCATTTTGTTAATATCCATTCTAACTGGGTTGAGATATGTCGTTGTTATTTTGGTTAACATTTCCCTGATGATGAGAATGTTTAGCATTTGTTTTTCATTTACTTATTGGCCATTTGAATATGTTGTTTTGAGAAATGGCTGTTGAGATCGTTGCCCATTTTTAAATCAGGTTGTGTTTTGCAGTTGAATTGCTTAAAGTCCTTATGTATTCTGGCTGTTACTTCCCTTGTTGGGTGAGTAGGTTGTAAATGTTTTCTCCTCTTCTGTGGGTTGTCTCTTCACTGTTAATTTGTTAATTATTATTATTATTTTTACCATGTAGAAGCCTTCTTTCTCTCTCTCTTTTTTTGGGGGGTGTCATATTATAAAAAAGGAATCTTTGTCCAGATCATTGTCCTGAAGTAGTTCCCGTTCTCTTTTCATACTTTGGGATCTTACGTTTAAGTCTCTGATCTGTTTTGGGTTTGTTTTTGTATATTGTTGACGTAATCTAGTTTTGTTTTTCTGCATATGGATATTTAGTTTTTCTAGCACCATTATTGAAGAAGCTGTCCTTTCTTCATCGTATGGTCTTGGTGCTTTGTCAAACATCAGTTGGTATAACATGCAGAGTCACTCCTGGATTCTTGTTCTGTTCTGTCGGTCTCTGCGTCTCTGTTTATGTTGGTGTTATGCTCTTTTGATTGCTGCAGCTTTGTCGAGTATTTTCACAAAAGGCATTGCAGTGCCTCCAGATTTGCTTTGTCCTTTTGCTTAGGGTTGCTTTGGCCAATTAGGATCTTTATGGTTCCATGCAAATTTTAGGAGTTTTTGGAATGTGAACAATGTTATCAGTATTCAGATAGGGTTGCACTGAGTGTGGAGATTGCTTTAGGTCATACGGACATTTTAGCAGTATTAACTCTTCCAGTTCGTGAATAAAGGGGTGTCTTTTGTGTGTGTCATCTTTGATTTCTTTCATCATATTTTCTAGTTTTTATTGTAGAGATCTTTCACTTCACTTTTCTTAGTTAAATTTATTCCTAGGTATTTTATTAATTAATTTATTTTTTGGTCACTATTGTAAATGGGTTTGATTTCTCAATTTCTTTTTCAGCAAGTTTGTTGTTGGTATACAGAAATGCTAGTGATTTTTGTACATTGATCTTGTATCCTGCAACTTCACTGAGTTCATTCAGCGCTTCTAAGTTTTTTGACACCCTCCAGAGACTCCCATGACCTGTGTATGAGGTCTTGTTATCCGCACACAAGGATAGCTTGACTTTCAAGTTGACTCTTTTTGTAGTGCCAGATGCCCCTCGAAATCTCCAGCTGTCGCTCCACAGGGAAGTGGAAGGTGTGATTGTTGGCTACTGGACTCCTCCCATCCATACACATGGCCTCATTCGTGAGTACATTGTAAGTACCTTCCAGGAGTGGACATGGGTGTCAGGGTGATAGAGGTTTCTGTGTGTAATGTGTGACAAGGAGTTGATTTGGCATAATTTTGTGGATGATGACCCACCTTTCAGAATATCTGGTATCCCATCTTCCCCTTTCCCCACCTGCCACTTGCCAAGGTAGTAGGGTGCTCCAGACCTCTGGTTTCCTTTCACTCATTTTTTTTCCTTCTCATTTTAGGTAGAATACAGCAGGAGTGGTTCCAAGATGTGGGCCTCCCAGAGGGCTGCTAGTAACTCTACAGAAATAAGGAACTTAGTGGTCAACGCTCTCTACACTGTCAGAGTGAGTGTCCGTGTCTGTTCTGGCTGTCTGGTCAGTCTTAGAACCTAGAGATGTCTCCATTCCATGAGAGCCCAGCGCTTACTTTTAAGAGAGGCATATTGGCAGTCTGTAAAATACCCAGCTCCTTGTCCTGGGGGAGAAAGCAGACTTTCCACAGATAATCAAGAACCTGGGCAACGTGGCTTTTCCTGCTTATAACCAGGTACTCTGCTAGCTTTCCAGCACCTGTAACCTTTGCACCCACCTCTTTTCTGCTTATCTTTAGCTGCAGGGTGATGCAGAGCTATGTATGATAAGTGGCATTTATAAACCAGTTTTGAGAAGTTTCTTATGACATGTTTATCTTTAGCAGAAAGGAGATTTTGTGCCAAACATATTTGAGACTATTAAGTGCACGTCATGCAGAAATTTCCTTGCTCTAATTTCCCTGGGATCCCTTTTATGTGTGTGTGTGCATTTAGAATTTAGATCACATAGATGGATATACACACACATACATATACACACCTGCCCTTTGGAAAAATTTTGACATCTGTCAGTCAAAGGTGATTACTTAATCTTAGGGCTATCATAATTTCCTTTGCCAAGCTCCTTCCCTTTTTCTTTCCCCTCTCATTTCAGTTCCTGGGGGCTTGAATATTATGGGTCGCTTTCTATAATTTTTTTTTTCCATCCTCATTGCCAAAGCCTCACCCCTTTAGCTCATTCAGAATTCTTGCTGTATGGTGTATTGCCTTTATTTCATACTAATTCACACTCTAATTTGAAAAGGTGGCTGCGGTGACTAGTCGTGGAATAGGAAACTGGAGCGATTCTAAATCCATTACCACCATAAAAGGAAAAGGTAAATGATTCCACCAGCACTTGCAGATTTAGAGAAGATAGAAGCCCTTTGAAAATGACCTTCACTATGACTAGAAAGGAACAGAATAGATTAGAAAACTTCACACAGTTTCCCTCTCCCCAGGACAGGTGCACTTCTGGGTTTCTCCAAAGTGCTTTAGATATGAAGTATGTACGTGACTGTTGAGATATCCTAGAATTGAAGGGATTTCCAAAGGCCAGCATGCCCATCCTTTTGTGAACATGTCCACTGTCTAAAATGGAAGAGGCCCTCCTACTCACAAAAGATAGGGATGGTTCCCTATGTGTTCATTTGTGGCATCTTAAGGAAAGGTCCATGCTGGGGTTTATGAGTCCTCCCAGTGGCAGCAGAAGCTGTCAGTGGTAGTTGTTGGTACCAGGGCTGACCATGGCACTCTGAGCATGCACTATTTTGTGTACATCAGCTCACCCGGCTGATTCCTCAGAATGGCTACCAGATTAGGTAAGAAGTGGAAAGAGGATGTCACTTGCCGCAGGCCACACAGTCAGTGAGTGGCAGACCTGGGACTGGAACCTGACATGCCTGACTCTGAAGCCTGTGCTCTTTCTTAACCATTATGCTACACGCTTCCCTCTGGGCTAAGATACGTGTGACCCGTGGGGCCGCTCTGCTTGCCATGGTGGCTTGCTTGTCATTTTGCATGTGTGCCTCACAAGGGCTGAGATCTGGTCTGCTTTTCCTCCACTCTATCACAGGTATCTGTGGAAGCTAAAGAAATAGTTGGTGCATAAGTGAATTGAGGCAACTAATGAAGGGTCTTGGCGCACAAGATGAGACAGCAGCTCATCTTTCTGAGTGGTTTTCCTCATCATAGCCTTCGCATCAGGGACTTTCATTTCTGGAGTTGCAAATATAAAAACCCATGAGCCCTGTGGCATGGAACGTGATTACTTTACCCAGACCCCATGAGATAAAAGCTCAGAGTCAGTTGCCTTCTGGTCTCCTCTAAAATCTACAGTGTGGAGGTCAAGGCAAGGGTCAGCCAAATTTAGCACTTCCAGTTGAGAAAAAATGCTTGCAGGTGTTGGAGAAAGCATGCTGGATCCACAGTCACTGGAGTTTGGGGGCTTGTCCTTTCTCTCTACAAAATCTGTTCAAAACATTCTGGCCATCCATACCCAATAGAAGGAACGCTAGAAGGTGAGAGTCTTCTTGCTCTCTGTAGGCATGAGTCATGCCTGCTTTTGAAAATCTCAGGGGACGTTTGCTTGTTTTAAGCTTCTTCTCTATGATTTTGATGAGTCTTGGTTCCTCACATGTGTTTTGGTTAGAGTGTTATGGAAGGCAACTGTGTATTGTCACAGTATTCTGAGAATCTGTGACCTGGGATCATAACATAAGAAGCTGAAGGACAAAAAGTAGTGGTGTTCCCAGATGTGCAGGTTCATTAGTGAATGTGGTGAACTGATAAGGACCATGAGAAAAGCCACCTCTTACCGAGCTCTTCTTGTGTAGAAGCACCATGTGTCTTGTTTTACTTGAATGCAAAAAGATAAATATTTTTTTTAAAGTAGGAGGTGGTGAGAGAGACAGAAAGGGAGAATTAACTTTATTTAGTTTTAATCTGGCCTTTGTTTCTCTGATACTTAGTTGTGTACGTAGTGCTGGAGTTTGAACCTGGGTTTTTGGGTATGCCACGCAAGCGCTCCAAACCCTTGAGCTGCCACGCCAGCCCTGAAATAAGTATTTTTATCCTCATTTTGTAGCTGAGGAAACTGGACTTTGGAGAACATTGTGACCTGGCCTTGGTCACTGTGGTTTTAATTCAGGTTGGCTTTAACACAGCATCCCTGCTGTTTGGCTCTGATTTGACTTCCTGAAACTTCTCATATCCTTTATTCTTGTTCTTGTGTTTTCCTCAAGCTCAGTTTTATGGTGTGTTGATCACTTGGAGGGACTTCTCCGGATTTTGACACATGTCTTTTGCCACCAGATGTTACCCACTGTTTTGAGTCTCTCTTGCCCTTCCTGTAAAAGGGGCTTATGTGCTGAGACTCATAAACACATGATCACATGTGTTGGGCAGAGCCATTTTTGACTGGCTGGTCTCAGCACTGACAGCTTTCTTGTGGGCAGACCTTCAAGTGACAAGCACCATGCCCCATCTGTTGAGCCGGGAGGAACCTTTTCTCTGGACCATGCTCTCCCTTACCCTGCTCAGCTCTCAGCTTGAGCTCTTGTCTTTTGGAGAGTATCAGTTTCTACCTGGCTCTTTCATCTGCCATAAATGAAACTGTTGTAAAGGGAACATTAGTTGAGTGCTGGCCACTACACATTCATTACTTCAGTGAACTTCCCCAGTTCAATGAAGTGTAGAAATACACATCTTTAGGCTCAGTGAAGATAAGTCACTTGCCGTAGATTACACAGCTGTTAAGTATCAGAGAGCAAGAATTTGAACTCGAGTTTTCCAGATTCCAGAGGCCACGTTCTTACTTTGCCACACATAGTTATCATTTGTGATTCATCCCATTGTCATCCCTCAAAAATGACTTGAGACTGCTGAGACTTTGTCAGTGCCAATAAACATCTCTGCATCTTAAGAGCCAGACTGAAGCTGGGCTGCTTGGGGACGCTTCCATAATGGAACTTTGTTCCTCGACCTAATTGCTATCCTGACCGAGCCAAGATTGCTGTGTGTTCACCAAGCTGTGGTGCGCCCAACGTCAGCTTCAGGGGAACAGTGGTAAAGAGATAGGCAGTAAAGACAGAAAAGAAGTGCCTTTTCTTTCCCAGCTGAAAGATGGCTTTGTTGAGTTGAAAACTGAATTCCTGCCTTCCTCCCTTTTCATTGCATGGTTTCTCTTTGAATTCCCTTTTGTTTTCAGTGATCCCACCACCAGATATCCACATTGACAGCTATGGTGAGAATTCTCTCAGCTTTACCCTGAGCATGGATGGTGACATCAAGGTAATGTGGAAATTTCAAACTAGCAGTTGGGTGGCGCATTTAGTTTGCATGTTAACTGATGGGACACAGCACAGTTAGATTTTTTTTTTTTTTTTTTTTAAAGAATGACTTGATCTAGTGAAGCTCAAGTACCAGAACTAGGTTGGGTCCTTCTCCCATGAAGAACAACTTGAGACTCCACATGTAATTATTCTGCCTCAGCCTGGTGCCTTTTTTCTTTAACCATATAATTAACTGGTTCCCAACTACAGTGCGAATAAAGAGTTGGTGTTAACAGAATATGTATGCCCTGTAATTTTCAGCTTTATTGGATTTCCTGGTGCTAAGTGCCAGTGCAGAGGTTCCCACAGTAGAGGAGCAGCTTTCTTGTGAGAGTCAGTTTTCTTGGAAACACATCCACCTTAGATCCTCATGGAGCTCCCCAGTCACCTCTTCCAGCACCACTGGACCTTCTGCTGGTTCATCTGCACGGTCGACTCCACCACAGTTATGTTTCCACGTGGTCTCTCAAATTGAGATCCACTTTCCACAATGCTCTTTCTTGTCTGTGTGGTCCCCTTTGCATCCCTCCGCATCCAGGAAGTTGTGGTGGGACAAGCAGCCTTATTCCATTTACAGAACTACAATTGAGTAGCACCCTTGACTTCCAGAGAGGGTTGGCACTCTGTGGATGGCCTTGATGTTGTCCTTGCCTGTAGTCTTTGGCCTCAAAAATGCTTTTATTTTGTTGGTTGTCCCATATTTAAAGATCTGTATATCACACCCTTCCATGAGTTCTGGATTTAGAAAAAGTATTTTTTCTTGATGTGTGGATGTGTTTACTCCTATTGGACAATAAGTCAAAACTGTTGGCCTTGACTGTAAGGGCAGCCTGAGCCGAGATTTACCCTTAATTATCGTAACTAATAATCTTTTCACTTTTTCCACCTTTATTGATTGGTTTTATTGTGCTTTTATTTTGCATTAATTATTTGTTTTGTTGAATAGCTGTGATACCATAAACGATCTCACATTTGTTTTTGAAAGTAGAGAGAAGATAGCTAAATTTGAATGGTAGCACAAATAGAACTTTTTTAAAATCCCGAAGAAACCACCCATCCACTGTCAGAAACAAGACCCCTAAAGAGACCTGCTTTTTGCAGCTGGCGTGTCCCCTCGCTGGTAGCTGTTCATGTCATGAGTCTCCCCTGTCTTGGCAGGTGAATGGCTATGTGGTAAACCTGTTCTGGACATTTGATGCCCACAAACAAGAGAAGAGAACCTTGAACTTCCGAGGGAGCACAGTGTCACACAAAGGTATGACCGCAGAGCTCGTGGGCACGAGAGCAAGGCTACGCCGATGCTGTCTGGGCAGCACAGCGTGTGAGGGGTGCTGGGCAGGGGATCTTCTTTGGAGGGGAGTTTGCATGACCAGGTCCTTGTACACTGAGGTCACCAAGTATGCTCCTGACTCCAGTTAGAAGGCTTCACTCACTGGTACTCAAGCCCCCTTCTCTCATGTTGGCCTTTAATGGAAATTACTGGCCACTGAAGAAGAAGACCTGGAGAGAGCCCAGATTAACTCCCAGCACATGATTTTTACACTCCATGAGAACAAATTCCTAGATTTAGTTACCTGTCTTTTTTTAGACTAGTTCAACCCCCCCTCTGCTACTGAAAGGTAGCATGAGGCTTGGGACATGATTGGCATTCAGAAAAGATTTCTTGCCTGAATGAGGGGACCAGACAAACCAAGGAAGGAGGTGGTCTAGTCCTTCTTGCATCCATACAAAGACTGTACCTCAACTAAAATTTTTGTATCTGAAAAATGGGGTAACAGATGGATTTTATTTCTAAGACAAAAACTTCAATACCAAAAGCTGTCTGTGAGTGTTGAGAATGGCATGGGAGTGTCCTCCTTTCCTCTGTTCTACCTGTTTGCAAAGACCTTTCAATCATAATTCACTATAGTCACTTCTTATTGTCTCATGCAGCAGAAACTATAAGTGTTCTGTTATTGTCCTATTCCTTTTAAAATGGAATATCTACTAGATTGAGTAATTTGTACAAGGAGTCCATGCAAGGGGAAGAAAACGATATTGAGCACCTACTGTGCGCAGGCATTTACCTAGGTGTAATCTGTACTCTTATGGCATATTAGCCTGCCCAACCCCAGTAATAATTCCATGAGGGGTGCTCATCTTGGAGTGGCAAAACTGAGGTTCAGAAAATCAGCAGCACCCTCAGAGGCAGCAGAGCCAGGACTGGAACCCACATCACCCCAGTTCCAAAGCCTGCATGCAACGCATTGCCTCTACGCCACAGCAATAGAATCTGCAGTCAGGGACACAATCTTGGTAGCTGTTGCCTGAAACCCATGAAGAGCCAACTCAATGCTAGGCTTCGTGCCAGGCACGTTACAAGCATTTTCTTTTTTAATCCCCACAACAACCAGCTGCTGCAAGTACTGTTATTTCTCTTCATCTTACAAACAAGGAAACAGATTCAGGGAGTTTACTCTAGCAAGGATATGCAACTGCAAATTGTGCAGTCAAGCCTTGAACCCCCCAGTCCCTGTGATTCCAAAGGGTATTGTGTCAACATGATCCCTCCCCCGCCCTTGTTCACTGAGTCCTCATTTAGTTTAATCCCCTGTTAGAAAGGGAGGGGAGTAAATGTTTATTTCAGAAAATCTTGGAAGGCATAAAAAGTGTAATGGAATTTTCCCTAATTTCACTTTTATATTTCATATACTTACACGTGTTTTTTTATACATTGATTGCTTGATTTTTTTTTTTACAAAATCAGTATAATTCTATATATGGTTTGCACCCTTCCCTTTTCATTTAACATAAAATTGTGAGGATTTTCCAGTGTCATTAAATAGTCTTAGGGACAAACTTTAGTGGCTGCATAGTAGTTTGCAGAGCACACATTATCTAGTTATTTTCCTGCTGCCAGTCAGGTTATGGAATTTTTCTACTGCAACAGACACTGAGATGGATCTCATTGTTTGCAGATGGTTTAGTCCCTCTCTGGTGTATGGGATTGTTGAATGGAAGGGCATAATTCTTCAAGGCTCTTGTATCGTAGGGCCAAAGGGCTGTCCAGGAATGGTACCCGTTTTCTCCCCAGATGGTCGGCTGCAAATGAAATTTCCCAGGGCCCTGCATGTGGGACTCACTTAAATTAAAAGATTTTTTTTTAAGCACATGTATATTGACACAAATTCTTGATTAACATCCCCACCTCTCTCCTGGCATCTCCCTTTCACAGTTGGCAATCTGACAGCTCATACATCCTATGAGATTTCTGCCTGGGCCAAGACTGACTTGGGAGATAGCCCTCTGGCCTTTGAGCATGTTGTGACTAGTGGAGTCCGCCCCCCTGCTCCAAGCCTCAAAGCCAAGGCCATCAATCAGACTGCTGTGGAATGCACTTGGACTGGCCCCAGGAATGTGGTAAGTGGGCCAGAAGGACCATCACAGCTTGAGTATGGACTGTCCCTTGATACTAAGCCACTGGACAGTTCCTGGGTGCCTCTCTGCTGCTGCTTCTTCCTTTCTCACTCCATATAAGCCATCTTCTTGGTCAGTTCCGTAGGCACCTGATGTCCCAGCCCCAGCATCCCTTACCATGCTGTGGCCTGGCATCTAGGAGCTAGTAGCCCATGTTGCTGGTTGTTGAACAGACCTCATGCAGGTAGAGGGTGGCGTATTCCTGTGCTTGGGGCTCGCCTCCGATTGTGGACTTCATGAGAAGTTTTAAATTTAGCAACCACTGCTCTTTTGTGTGACTCAGAACGTGACGCTGAAGCAGCCCTGAGCCCTCTCTGGGGACTCCCTTTTACCTCAAAGTTGACTTTATTGCAAAGGGACCTTTTCCTCTATTGATAGCCCAACACAGGAAGGGGTCACTTGTCACACCCAGTTTATCTTCCCAGAGTAGGGCATAATGTAGGAACACTGAGATATCACTTGGTTTTAGGGCTGCTAATTACATGTGACCTTGGAGAAGCAGTCTTGCTGTGCCTGGTCCTGGCTCGTGCACTGGTTACATGCATGGTAGCTTTCACAGGTGACAGATCAAAGGAGATCCCTGTGGGAACCTTCACCTCTGGCTCCTCCTTCAGTTCACTGAGCACTCTGGCAGCTCCAGATCTTCACCTTCAGATCTGCCGGCACCACTGTCCACATGGGGAACCTTCTCATTTCTTGGCTCTTGTGGCTCTGTGAACCATTTCTTGTCCATCGCCACCCTATCCGCTGGAGCCATGGACCTATCACTGTGAGATTGTTGTGCTTCTGAACTCCAAGCCTCCGCTCTGACTGCAGGGGCCCCTCTTGTGCTTTCTGGCTCCCTTGTTCCTCCATTCCTGTTCCATTTCCATTTGCTTTCCAACTCCTTTTCCTCCCTTCTCCACCTCCATCCAGTTAATCACCCCCTTTGGGGCCTCCTTTCCTCTTTCACTACCCATGTTCTCCCCTCTCCAGTTCTTCTGGTGCTCAGAGTTAGAGAAAATTGCACTGTTGTCTGGGACTTGGAAATAGCTTTGCATGTCCCTGGTCAGTCCCCTCTCCGTTTCCATTGCTCCCTAATGCAAGCCTCATCAGATTCCCACTTGAAACTATTTCCTACATGTGTCAGCAGGGGTAAAGATGGCTATGTTAACAGTGGAACCAAAAGAAACAGTCCTTTAAACAGTTTGTTTTCCTCTCAATTAAAAGAAGTTTGGAGTTCAGCAGTCCAGGGCTCCTATCGCAGCAGCAGTCAGGTCCAGGACAGGGCCCTACCATCTGCAGCCTGTGGTATCCATCTTCAAGGTCACTCATGGTCCAGGAAGAAGGGCTCTTACCTCCTTTTTAACGAACCCTTTCAGACCTTCCCCGGGTTCTTCTAATTGCATCTCATTGGCTGGAACCCTGTCACGTGGCCTAGCTTCTAGGGAGGTGGGAAGTGCAGACTTTTTTCTACGTAGTCGTTCTCACTAAGAACCAGGGTTCTTCCAAGAAAGAAAGGAAAACTGGTTTCTTCTGGGAGCTGGCAATGCCCCTTCTGTTTCCTCCACACACCGCCGAGATTTTCACGCTCACTCTACAAACGCCCATGGCTTCCCACTCCACCCAGCACATCCATTTGGCTCAGCACATCCCTGCTGCACACTGGTAGAAAGTGGCCCCTCTTTGCTCCGGCTCATTGTGCAGTCTGCTAGTGTTGCATCTAATGCTCCGTATGGAACTTGTTAAACTTATGCCTGTTTTTCTTCCATGCCCATTCTCCTCCAGAATGAACTCTGAGGACAGAGAGCACACAGAGTTTACCTGCGCAGGGGCACCTACCACACCAGGCCCACTCTCCGTAAATGTTGTCAGTATAATAAAAGTTGAAGGAAGACTTCTCCTTGAGCTCTTTTTTCTTTTTTTTTAAAAAGCATTTCCAGAGTCTTAAATTATGGATTTTGAGAAAGTGAGATCACTGACCCATGAGCTGATGTCTTTTTCATTCTCTGCTTTTACCAGGTTTATGGTATTTTCTATGCTACATCCTTTCTTGACCTGTATCGAAACCCAAAGAGCCTGACTACTTCGCTTCATAACGTGACAGTCATTGTCAGCAGGGATGAGCAGTATTTGTTTCTGGTAAGTTTCCTGCACCACAGGCACAGAAGGAGTTCTCACTTTTTAAAGGGATGTCGCAAGTCCTGGGTTCCTGAGCTCAGCCTAGACCTGGGGAGCTGGACATCTGGATTCCAGGGTCGGCTTGTGTGATAGGAGGAAAGTTCTTCATAAGCATCACTCTGCCACTCACCCAACTGCTGGTCCCCGATGGAGGACTGATAGCATACAGATAAATTGAAAGCTTTTTTCAGATTCAATTTCTAGGAATTTAGCCTGTGTACTTTGATACGTGTGCCAGGATAAATGGGAAAAGCTGTTTGCTCCATTATTACCTGGGATAGTAAAAGATTTCAAACAGTCTCAACGTAAACTCAAAAAAGGAGTGGTGAAAAATTCTGTTGCTTGTCCTAGAAATGGAATGTAGAGCAACAAAAGAAAGACAGCTCCAAAGGTAGCAAGATGGAAAAATTGCTAAGCTGTATCAAGTATACAAAGTGAAGGGCATACATAGGTACCCTTTTCTCAGTTGTGTAAAAATTACCTAAGACTACATATGCATGCAGCGTATGTGTATTGTGATTTTATATACACTTAAATCTATATCTATTTATATGCATAGGAGATTTCTGGAAAAAAGTATAAAAAACTGTTAGTGGCAAATGGTCTGGGCTAGGTGGGGGGAGGTATTTTCTATTTTACATCTTTTGTACGAGTTGAATTTTAATGTGAATTTCACTGTTTTGTTGAAAGCATAGTGAAGATCGTGTGAGCCCATGTTATATTATTTTTCCTGTGCTTGATCCTAGGTCCGGGTGTTGGTACCTTACCAAGGGCCATCCTCTGACTATGTTGTAGTCAAGATGATCCCAGACAGCAGGCTTCCACCCCGTCACCTGCATGTGGTTCATACAGGCAAAACCTCAGCTGTCATCAAGTGGGAATCACCATATGACTCTCCTGACCAGGACTTGGTGAGCAGGCTAGGCATCCAGGCAGCCTGGCATATTATTCTTAGCATGCCTTGTATAGGGCCAAAGGGGGTCTAGCAATGAGCAACAAACTCGGACCTAGTGGTTGAGCTCAGCAGGTCTCCTCCCATTTCAGACTGAATGGTGTTCCTAGAGGTGCCTCTTAGCTGGCACTCGTCTCTTATTCCCAGTTGCCACGTTGATTTGTCCTTCTTCTGTTGCTTCTCATCTGCTTCTTTGACCATCTGAAGCAGAGGTTAGCAAACAAAGGCCCATATGCCAAATCTGACTCATTTTTTTTAAATAAAGTTTTATTGTAACTAAGCCACACCCATCTGTTTATATCTTATCTGTACTACAATCAGCAGAGTTAAGTAGTTGCCCAAGCCTCACATATTTACTTTTTCAGGAGGTTTGTTGATCTCTTCTAAAAGAAGGGGTCTTAATCCTAGAAAACATCTCCCAGTCCTCCTTACTCCAGCCTGCTTTTATATCTGCCCCCTTCTCTGTTCCCCTCTATATCAGGAGTGGTCATTTTTGAAAATGCTTGGTTGCTGAGAGTTTGACTTGCAGCTTCTCCCTGATGATTGAGTTTCCTGTACTTACTACATGTCCCTTTGTTCCTCACCCCCTATATGAAAAGGCATCCTGGGAGGGTGTTGCATAGAGCTCTTTGTCCACGAGAGCTAGTACTAAATGCTTTTGTTCATTGTCTTTCCACTGACAATATCCACACACTGTTGCAATGCTGGAGAGCAGAAGTTGAATATGAATTTGGGTGCTCTTAATTTTTCTAATCTAGCTGCTTATTCCACAATAAAGGTAGCTTTCCCTGGAGAATTGTTTTTTAAAATCTGGGCAAAATCTGTAAATGTATGCTTGTTATAAGTCTGGCCCTGATGCCCTGGGGCTCAGAATATTGTTGAGGGTTCCAGTCACTGCTAAATCATCAGCTCCTCTGTACCTGTGGCTTCCGTATCTGCAGGTTCAACCAAATGAAAAATGAAAAAATGAATTGTGTCTATTGAACACGTACAGACATTTTTTCTTGTCATTATTCCCTAAACAATATGGTATATCAACTATTTACATAGTGATAGCTATTGTAGGCAATCTGGGATGATTCGGAGTATATAGGATGATGTGTGTAGGCTGGGCCATTTTGTGTAAGGGATGTGGTATCCACAAGGGCCCTGAACCAGTGCCCTGCCGATACTGAGGGATGCCCATGCTTGTATTACATTGTCTGCCATTGGACTAGAAAAAGTGAAGAATGCCAAGTTTCTGATTTCCACTCCCTTTTTTTTTTTTCTTGTCCTAGTTCTACGCAATTGCAGTTAAAGATCTGATAAGAAAGACTGACAGGAGCTACAAAGTAAAATCCCACAATAGCACCATGGAGTACACCCTTAACAAGTTGGAACCTGGTGGGAAATACCATGTCATTGTCCAGCTGGGGAACATGAGCAAGGACTCCAGCATAAAAATTACCACAGGTAAACAGGAGAGCACTCAGAGGCCTTCTTGCCCAGCAGTGCCCACAGTGCTGGACCTCCCGTCAAGGACTCTCCATTGGGAATTGCCCACCATGCACAAGACCCTTCCGTGTCTAGGCTGCAGCAGAGCAGGGCAGGGATGGGGATCACTGGACCTGGGTTGCAGCAAGGTGGCCAGGGCACAGTGGACTGGGGGAGTGGCTCTTATTTTACATATTCTCTATAAATTTTTACCATCTCTTCTCACCTAGCATGTTTTGACTTTACTAGGAAGAAAAGAGGAGAAAAGCTCAAACCAAGAGAGATAGGAAATATAGCTGAATGTTTACTACTCAGACTGAGCATTGCATCTGAGGATCTGGACTGAGGTCACAGTGACACACTATGGAAGTCTGCTGTGTGGAAATGCAGACCAATGCCCAGGCAGTAGATTAGAGGGAAGTCAGATTTAAGATCAGAAAGCGGGTGATAAGCCCCATCACTTGGACAGCAGCACCCAGTATCAGGAGTGTCAGTACTGGAGGCTTAGCCCCATTTTAGATTGGTAGTGTGAGCAGTGGGCATGGGTCATACTCGACTGGGTATAACTCCTTTCTCATTCCATCTCTTCCCTTCTACCTCCTGTCCCATCTGTTTTTGTCTGTCCTTGTGTCCAAGGGCTATTAAGTTAGATACTATTCAAATTTCTTGGCTAAAATTGTTATATCCACAACAAGTAGAGGCCAGTTTTTTAAAGGGTATCTACCACGTGCCAGGTGCTGTGCTAGGTGGTCTGTGCGTTTACTCCTTCTTTGAGCCCGGCCTCTGAGCCTAGTGTTATCTAATCTCTCTTTAAGAACAGGAAAGTGGAGGTTCAGGTATATCCATTAACTGCATCCTGTCTCATGTTTAATTTTCAGTTTCATTATCAGCACCTGATGCCTTAAAAATTATTACAGAAAATGATCACGTTCTTCTGTTTTGGAAAAGCCTAGCTTTAAAGGAAAAGCATTTTAATGAAAGCAGGGTAAGTCCCTCCCTCATTCATAATGACTTTGGAAATCCAATTGAAATGGTTATTTTAGAGATAAGCTCCTTTCGAAGCTTGCCAGTGTGGATAGTGTAAAAAAAGGCAGGGGGAGAGAAAGAATTGGGCGTGAACATGAACTTGAGAAGTAAAGGACCATTTTCAGTGGGATTGCTAATTAGCAAAATGTTTATACTACCCACTAAAGATGAAAGTCTGCGCTGAGTCTTGCACTTGTCTTCCCCCGAAGAAAGGGAAATGGGCTGCAGCTGTGCTTCCTGAAGCTGGGCGGAGGTTCAGCTCTGGAACCAAGAACCCCACCTGTCCCAGTCATTCTGAGGCCTAGGGCCCTGGCCATACTGCTAAGGTCTGCCCACACTCATCCTCGCCCATTGTCATTCCCTTTTTAGAAAAACTAGAGGGAAAAGGAAATACTTGAAGATACTCGGGTAGCTTTCGAGAAACATCTTTGCTTTGTTTTGTTTTACCCTTAGCAGCCAATACTGCATCCCCATCAGGAGCTAGAGAAAGGGGAGCAGGCCCTGGGGAATTTCCTCCCAGCAGTGGCCACAGTCTTAAACGGAGCTGGGCTGGCCCCATTGATGACAAAGCATGAGCTCAACAGGGACATGATGTAGTTGTGTCTCCCAGGAGAAGCGGTGTGGGTTAAGTACCCAAGGGGTCCCAGCAGTCAGCGTACTGCCAGAAGCACTGCTCAAGCAAAACTTGAACTTCCTCACACTCTGCAAGAGTTCTCACAGCCGTGCCGTGAAAACGGTCACCGCCTTAGATGCTAAGAATTTGGTTGAATCATTTCCTGTTTTGGAAAAGGTTTGGTTAACAAAAAAGAAATTCCAGCATCAGTGGGCCATAGAGACAGGTTCAACCTCACTGAGAGTCTAAACAACAAAGATGTGACATTTCGTGTTAATTCAGCAAAGATTCCAGGGAAGAGTGTCCCCAGCATGGACAGTGGTTAGGAACTAAGCAGTCAGAGAATATGAATTGGTTCAACCTTCTAGAAGGCCCTTTAGTACTATATATCAAAAATATTAAAAGCGTTCACACTTCTTGACCTAGACATTCTGGGAGTTTATCAGGAGTTTACTATTCGGAAGCAATGTGTATAAAAATTTATGTACATTATTAATAATACTAAGAAAGAAGAAACAACCTGAATGCCCAATAGAAGAGGACTGTTGAAATAAATCATAGGTTGTTGATGTTTGTGAAGTTTAAATTACTTTCTTTATATCATTATGTATTTTATAGGTGTTCTAAACTGAACATATATTAGATAGTAAGTAATAATTTCCAGTCTACAGAAAGAAATATGGGGATGGGATACCAGGCAGCAGGTGCCCAGAAGCCCAGTTTGGCAGCCGTTTGCCATTGGGTGCTCCTGTCTGAGCTTGGCAGAAGCCAGCCTTTAGGTTGGAATTGTGTGCGGGTCCGAATTCCCTTCCTGGGGGAGGGTCCTGGCATCAGCATAGCATGCCCTTTCTCCTCCCTGCTGGCTTAGAGATAGAACAGACAGGTCAATGGAATGTGAACCAAGAGACCATGTTTATGCAGGGGGTCCAGTATGCAGATAGAGATGAGGAATGAAGTCTGTTATGAGGCACCAGGGATGGGTGTTAGTAGCTTTAACACTGGAATGCAGAGAAGTTCAGTAGTCAGTCTGCTGCCAGCCAGCATCCTGGGTCAGGACTGTCACAGAGAGACTTCCATCACAGGAGTTCTGGACTCTTCTGAGACAGTCCAGAAGATTATTCCATCTCCTTCCATGTACAGGGACCTGTGCCTGCTGAAGTCTTCTTAGGTCACAGCCAAGTTGATCAGAGCTGGGATCAGCTTAGGAAGAAGTAGAAAGCCGGGAAGATTGACAGCAGCTTTCCTAAGTACTGTACTAAGGAGAAATGTGCTCTCCTCTCTGATTGCAAGTTCCTTTGCCCGGAGGCCATGGCGACCTTGAGTTATCTTAGTCAAATCCCATTGCAAACTGTTGCTGGAGTGTCCAGATTCATTGTGATATTGAATATTGCTTGAGACAAGTGACTGCTGATCAGAACTTTGTGTATTTGCTGAAATGACTTTCCTTGGGGCCATACTTCACTTCCAGTCTGCAGCTCCCAAAGTAGTACCGCAGCTGTTTAAGACGCTGGGATGGGAAAATTCATTTTTTAAAAAAATTCAGTGTATCAGTGATAATGCAAGAAAAACTGGGGAGAAACTCAAAGTTCTCTAGCATATGTAAGGGGCTCAGACATGGCTGGAACCAGTAATAGAACCCGTCAGGTTCCTTATTCGACTTCCTGAGCAGTCTCGTGTATGTTTGTTTTCAGGGCTACGAGATACACATGTTTGATAGTGCCATGAATCTCACAGCTTACCTTGGAAATACTACTGACAATTTCTTCAAAATTTCCAACCTGAAGATGGGTCATAATTATACTTTTACTGTCCAAGCACGATGCCTTTTTGGCAGCCAGATCTGTGGGGAGCCTGCTGTCCTGCTGTATGATGAGCTGGGGTCTGGTAAGTTGCTGTGCAGCCAGTTTCCTGCTATCCCTTTTGGGGAAATAGTGGGGACATAGAATGGCCCAATGAACATGTGTCTTTCTAAACACATTTAAAATGTTCTCTCCGCTCAAAAGCAAGTGATTTAGGTATCAATTTCATCAGGTACAGATTTAACAAATCATGAGCCAGGTGGTATGAGGAGCTGAGTTTACAAGGTAACCATTTCCTGAATGTGAAGTGCAAGAAAGGGAAAACTTTGTTTAAAAATTTGATTTGAGAAACACCAGGTTAGCTAGAGTTTTGTTGCTCATTTTCACAGGACTTTCAGAGCCTCTAAGATGCTATTATACCCTGTGATCCTGCAGGTCAGTAGCTCCTTTTCTCAGTGTGTAAAAGCTGACTGTACAGCTCTCCAGTCATCTGAGCCTCAGATCAAGACCCAGATTTGGGTCTGGGATCTGCGAGGGAACTCGTGGGCATCAGTGCTAGGCCTAGTTACTGGTTTACCTGAAAGTCTGCTTAGGTTGTAGTAGCTTGGCCAGAACTTCAGCAAACGTTATCCATTGGTCTTTTTCATTACATTTACTCCCAGCCAAGAACTAGCAGGGCTGGAGCCAAAGCTGGTGTTAAGTTGTTAAACGTTCCACCACGTGTATACTTCCCAGGTGTGATCGTGCTGAGTACTCATCCTCCCCTGGCGAATCATGGCATATCAGAGGCTCTGGGAAGGCCCTGCAAAAAACAAACAGCAACCCTCTTGTTAACCTCGTGTTTCCTTACTCATGCCTAGCTTTCAAGTAAAACCAGTTAGTAACCTGTGCAATATATTTCAGGAGCAGAGACCATGCCAGCTACCTCTGTGCAACCAAGACCATCTGGAGCTCATTCCTGATGCCTCCACTGAGCTCCAGCTTTTTCTTTAATTTGCCACTGCGCAGTTGGGGTGGACTGGGACACATTAAATAAGATTTTGCTAGAGTTGTTTTTTTTTTTTCTGACTGGGAAATAATGAAAGAAATTTAAATAAAGGTTTGAATGTTAAGTTGCTGGATTAGGCTTGCAGAGATGGCTGCTCTCTGGCCCATCTTTGTGAGTACCCTGCCAGGCTGAATCCCTGGTAGCTATGACATTTTCCGCATGAGGCAGAGCCCTTGCCTGGGCCACATCTCCCTACACTAGGGAACAACCCCATGCCCATGGAAAAGTCCAAATGCCTCCTTGGCTGAAAATTGACCCCAAAGCACCATTTTCCCACTGCAGATTCAAACTTGCTGCCCTCCACCAGGGATTTTCAACATGAGCAGGCCACCCGCTTTCAAGATTATGGCTCCTATCCTACCAGGATGTGAGTGGAGATGGCTTCACCCCTGAGCCCCATCGGTACAAATCTATCAGTAAATCACAATGAAGCCTGCATTTCTTTAAGACCACAGGAAGGTGGCATCTTTGTTAGGTTATAAACACTTAAATGGCTTTGGAGAGAGCTTTAAAAAATGTTATATGGAAAGGTGGTCTCTCTTTCTTTTTTTTTTTTTTTACTTAAGTAAGAAAAGCCTTGTAAAACTTCACGAGCTGTTAAGTCAGTATTGTAGTAAAGGAATCTTGTTTGTATTACTTAATGGAGCTTCAGGTAATTGCAGTTCAGAGTGACTTTGGTGCCAAGTAGGGGGAAATAATTGCAATCTCGTTAATTAGTGGTCTGATTTCACATCCTCTTATGTAAGGCGAGCAAGTGGTCTTAAGTAATAATGCTAATGAAATCAATGTTGATACCCCAACAAAGGTCTCCCTTCCAAGAGATTATCTACATAACCAACAAGGCAGTGATTAGGAGGTTAATGTAATTACTGCATTTGCATGCACAAGGCCCTTGGTCTGCCTCTCATGGCAAGCAGTTGGGAAATGTTCAGGCCTCGTGCACGTGCAGGAACGAATCACAGCAGACAGGTGGCTGGGTAGCTGTAGCGAACTCTAGCTTTTTTGGTGGGTGGGGCCTTGAAGGGCCGCCTGGTCCATTCTCCTGTCCTCAGGAAGGAGGCTCATTGCTGGGAATCTTGCCTCCACAGGTGGAGATACGGCTGCGATTCAGGCTCCCAGGTCTACTGATGTTGCTGCTGTAGTGGTTCCCATCTTGTTCCTGATATTGCTGAGCCTGGGGGTCGGGTTTGCTGTCCTGTATACAAAGCATCGGAGGCTGCAGAGCAGCTTCACTGCTTTCGCCAACAGCCACTACAGCTCACGGCTGGGTTCAGCAATCTTCTCCTCAGGGGATGATCTGGGTGAGTGGGCAGGGCCGCTGGCCTGACTGGGGAATACCCACCTGCAACTTACCTCTCAAGGGGAGAGGAGTTATTCATTAACTAGTGATTCCACTGCTTAATGTTAAACCATTTGGAGTCCGTGGCTTATAACTCGCTCCTAGATTTAAATACTGCGTTCTCTCTAGTAGTGTAGTTTTGGCCTGGAATAGGGAAGAACTGGTAGGAGCTTGCCTTGGATAGATAGGCCCTAAGACTCCCAGAATATGGGAAGAGTCTCAAGAATGTCCATCTGCCCTGTCTCATCCTCCCCAGACCTGAGGTCAGACTGGTATATGCAGTGATTTTTAATCAGGTCTGTGCCTTGGCTGCAGATCCTGGTAAGACAAGCATATATATGCTTCCCCAGTTGGCTTTTAGCGGAAGAGGACTTCCATGTTCCTCTTTTTCCTTCCAGTTGCTAGTTCAGCCTCTCCAGCCATTCTTGCTTTATGTATTGATAACACATACTACAAGGAAAAGAAGGCAATCTTTTTGTTCCTTTTTGAAACCTTTGCGCACCCACTTCATGTAATAAAGTGGGTGCGTTAAAGTTGCCCCCAAACTCGGGCTGCTAAATGTGAGTTTGCATATTTACTTTTCCTCCGAACCAGTTATAACCGTTTTTCTTTGTTTACTGTGACATTTGTATATTCCCTCTCACTGATCGTATATCAGCCTTGCTCGCTGCTCCTGATGAAGCAAGGAATGGGGTGGTTTCTTTGCTGCTGTTAGGGACAAAAGGCGTCAGCCTGTCCCAGTGCCATGAGGTCAGCACTCAGTTGCACAGGCTCATAGGAGGGATGTCAAGGAGGATAGCCATTAGTCCAGGAAGCTGGGCTCAAATTTCTTAACCCCCTCCTTTGCCTCAGAAGACTTTGGGTTTGAAAGAGGAAGCAGACAGTGAAGTTCGCTGTGCTAATTTCAGGTGTGGATAACTCAGTTTGGGGAACCCAAATCACTCATTTTGCTTTAGAGTAGGTAAAGCTTCTTCCTACGAGTTTTACTTGTTTGTTTGGCTAAGTTGAAGCTACCACTATGAGTGTGGTCACCAATTGTTAGGGTCAGTGACCTGAGAGCAGCAGAGAAGCTGAGTTTAGGACTGATGGCTGCACCTGGCCAGCTCTGCTGTTAGCTGGGGGTTGGTAGGGTGGGGTGGGCAGAGCAGTGGGTCATGGGCTCAGGTCCATATGTGCTAGAACTCACAAAGCCTGACTGTTTTTTTGTCTTTAGGGGAGGACGATGAAGATGCTCCTATGATAACTGGATTTTCAGATGACGTCCCCATGGTGATAGCCTGAAAGAGCTTTCCTCACTAGAAACCAAATGGTGTAAATATTTTATTTGATAAAGATAGTTGATGGTTTATTTTAAAAGATGCACTTTGAGTTGCAATATGTTATTTTTATATGGGCCCAAAACAACAACAAAAAAAAAAAAAAAGGAAAGAAAGGAAGAATAAACTTTGTAAGGATCAACTGTGAACTTCAAACCAGGTTGATTTTTAGTAACCAAATTGCTTTGATTTTACATTAATGTAGTCTTACAGGGCTGTGCTTGCTGGGCATGCTTTTAAGTCTGTGAGATTATTTTGGTTCAATAAATTGGTCATTCGTTTTATTTTTCTAAGACATGGAAATGTATTTAATAAAAACTTCAAGAGAGAGTGATGGGTGGAATCCCTTCTCCTTGAGAGCGTGTTCAAATTTTACATTTTTTTTTGGATTTAGTTTATATGGAAGTGTTTGGGCGTCTTGGGGCGGGAGGTTCTTTTATGTTATTTGTTAATTTATTGGGACTCTATATATAAGGCCAGGCTTTTGTGGTCATATGATACCACGTGCTATGAGCCGCTCTCCCAGAGGGTTGGTGGGTGGGGAACAGATTTTGTTGCCATTCCAAAAGAATCCATTTTTATTCACTTGTGTGTCCTGCAATGGTCTTTGGCAGAAGAGAGGTCTGAGTCATTGCTAGATTTCAGTTAAGCAGAGCTGGGGAAGCCCTGCAAGCTATGGCTTCCTCTCTGATGTTAAACCATGGCATTTTACTGTGCATGCCTCTGATGGAGGTGTGGCTCCGAAAGTTACCAAATGATAGCACTGCTTTCTGATACACTGGGGTCATCGTCATTGTGAAAAAATAAAGTCTGATTGTGGGAGAGATTTCTAGATCTGTGCCGTGATAGATACACTGGCATATACAGTATGTGATTTCTCCATTTGCAGTTGATTTTCATTTTGATTTTGTTTTGTTTTACTTGCCACCAAAGAATCTCAAATGTAAAAGTTTATGTTTGGGGTGAGGTGGCTGCTGAATTGTCCCCAGCAAACCATACTGATATATGCAGTTATTTTGAATTGGATCAGTGCCTTCTCTCTTTGTTCCTTTCCATCCACCTCCCTTTCCTCTGCCCCTTCCCCGGTCTACAGAGAGAGTGCTGGATGCGTTTGCAGGCACGGAGGCGGTCTAACACTTGACCACTCCATGTGGTCCGCAGTAGCAGCAACACTGGACTTCGTTCATTATTTTCTCTGTAAGATGAGCTGTGCTTTCATCCTCCTGCCGTTAAAATGCCACCCTGTATTCAAATCATGGTCACTTGAAAGTTACTTGGATCCGTTGTGGACTGATGCCCGTCTTTAGACTTGGTGTTAAGGCACCAGAGCCTCACGCTACTGTGACTTGTACTGTGTGAACGACCTCACTGCAGAATTTCCTCCCAGGGAGAAGCAGCGAGCTCTGGGAAATATTTCAAAGTCCTGCCGATGAATATGTGTCCTTTATATGCAAGCTCTGTGAAGCCCATATCCCCTCAATGCAATGTCACCTCTCACAAGTGTGTGTGTGTGTGTGTGTGTGTTTCTTTTTTTTTTCCCCCTTTTAACCTAAAGTATCATTCTTGGGTGGTAATATAGTTTCATTCTACTTAGGGATTGTTTAGGAAACAAAGAGCCAATTAAATCTTTTGGTTTGTACGATTGCTATTTATATCTTAGGTGAGGGAGTATTTGGACCTGTAGACATTTAGTAGGCCACCTGTGTAGTCCTCCAGTTCATGTTACCACATGGCGGTAATGATAGGCCTTCCTGTAGCTTGCTTTCTGCTCTTTCCTCTCATATCCCCACTGCCTCCCCCCACCTGCCTTTTTCCCAGCCTGAAATTTTTTTGGCATTGTCTTTTCTTGCTTTGGAGTTTCAAAACTCCAATCCCTACCATCTCCACTTTAATAAACTCTGTAAGATTAACCATATGGTGGGAGGCAAATCATTGAATTGAACCACTAGAAAGTCTATTTTCGTTTTCTGCCAACTCTTTGGTGGCCTTTGTAAAAGCTGATGTAAAAGGGTCTATCTCAGTGATTCCATAGGCAGGCCTTTTTACAGAGCATATGTCTCCACTTGGCAACTTGAAATATTTTAAGCATCCAGTTCTGATCACTGTGCCTCCCCATGCCTAGTGCACAGTCCTGTATAGGCCAGCCATCACCCCCCTCCTTGGAAGATGCCACTGTGCTGTTTGAAAACAAGCAGCCTTTTAGGGCTAGAGTATTTTATATAAACAGAAGAGCTAAGGTCCTGAAGACTAAGCTAGATAGATGCAGCTAAGTATAAATTGTATATTTTTATGAACTTTTGAGCACGCACTCCTGTTGCCCTCCACATGGCTTTGTGGGGGTTTTGGTGTATCCATGCTGTCTTCAAGATTCCAGAGGTTGGAGTAACAGTTGGAAATGAAAGCAGCCTTTGAAGTTGAAGCTGGATAACTTCACCCTTTGGAGATAACTCTTCACTGTGACCACTTGGACCCCCTGACTACTTGCAGAATAGGGGCATTTGTACTGTATTAGAGATGCCACGATGGAAAGTTCCCACTGTAAAGGGAAAAGATTTTATTCTCTCCCAGAATGTCAGATGCTTGCATCCCAGCAGATCACAATGGGTCACTAAAATTTGGTGGACAGGGGTATTGTATGTGAATTTTCTCTGGAAGCTGATTTTGCTCTTTTCTTTATTGAACTTGTGAGACATGGATCCTCCAAGGAGTCCACAGAGAGGCCAGGTCTGAGCAGATGTGTTTCCAGACAGAGGAGAAATTCCAGTAACGATGAGGAACCCTGGCAAGATGGGTGGAGAGTTGTGCTGCTGGGTAATTGGTTGGAACCTCTGACTTTTGGAAGCAGTAGTTCACAGGGTTTTATCTCTGTAATGTTACTAGGTATCTGTGGGGTGGACAGCGGGTGGGAACACAGCCACATGATCTCTCCTGACCATCATGTGTGGCCACATACTTAGGGAATCTAACCCGTATGAGAACACTGGGCATTTCAAGGGAGCCGGGGAGAACAATGGTATGTTGAGTCCCTTGTAGATAAACTCCCACTTCTTGGAGAATCCTGGTTTCAGATACCCATCCAGTGGTTACTGTATCTAATAAGATTGTGTTTCCTGTACTTCCCTAAGAGCTGGAGCTGGAACCCCATTCTGTCAGGTTTGGTTGTTCTCTCTCCCACTAAAGGAGTCATGGTGAATTCCCTAGAATTATCTCCCTTCAGCAGAGATTTTGGGGGGTTGAATTTCCCAGAGAAGAGATCCAGAGATGTAACCAAGCTGAGTGCCACCCCCCAGAATGATTTTAGGAATTGACTCTAAAACTCTGCAGAATCTTTACTTGCGTTGAGATTGTATCTTGACATTCCTATAATGTTATTTTTCTTAACTGGAGTGTGTGCTGCCTTTCAGGTACAATTTTTGTGTAACAAAAGCCAGTGCATTAAGTTTATATAGACTACTTTCTATGCAAGACTGAGATATGGAATAGATAGCAAGACATGCATACCGTCGTTGGGTACATGGACAGGAAGTAGGTTGTAGGAAGGAGTTGCCACCACCAAGCATGGGTTGAGGGAGGATAGGTTGTGTATATGTTCCTGCCCACTAATTTTGAGCAGCCATATTATGAATTAAATCATCAGAACCAAGTAATAACCCAAGAATGGTATTTGTTTCATGTGTAATAGCTTAAATGGAATAAGCATGAATGCTGAAACAGAACATTATCCTCAGATATTCCATGTCACTTCTCATTTAAAGACTCTTGTAAAGAATTGTTAGAAACTTTAGGCGAAGTCAAAAGTATTTGCAGTGAAATAAAGGCCTATTCTGCTCTTATTTAAAATGAAGCACTGTATACTCGTTCCTCTCCAAAGTGAAATTAGGTATTTATAATTTCAATCGCCTTGGTAAGTTTCCAGGTCACTAATTTCTGCTGAAGATTTTACTATATTATTGCACAATTTTAAGATAATTTTTGTCTCAATGTCAACTTTTTTCACTGAATAAAAATTTAACTGGGTCAAAAAACACCTACTTGAAAATCCACTCTCTATGTGTGTCTGGAGTTGTTCTTTTGAGTGCAATAAAGATGACTAACTCCGTCTCCAAATACCATTGATTTGTCTCTTTTAAGAAGTTGTTTGTGTCATTGATGAGAGAACACTAAGACCTGGAATAATTTTGTTATTAACAAGCTGGTCTCAGGTGGTGGATCCTTGAAGAACATGGTGTCTTTGTGTTGGCTGACGGGTAGGGAGAAGTCGTGTGGCTGTTTTGAAGTAAATAGAATGATTCTGTAAGGACGATGAGTAAAGTGGCTCCCTTAGAGCTGTGACTACATTTGCAAAGAAACACTTTGCTAAGAAGGCAATTTTCAAATCTGAGAGAAGAAAGCACAACAGTGCAGAAGAGCTGTGTGCCTAAGAGACTTTCCGGAGGTTTCCATAGACAGTGAAGCCATATGCAAATGAATGACGGGGAACCTCAAAGTCAGTATGGGAGGATGTGGAACTGGGTTGGCGGAGCAGGTTCTCCTGTTTGTTTTTTTGTGTTTTTTTTTAACAGGTCTGGCATGCTGCTTTTGTTTGATTCTGAGCTGAAACAAAATTCTGGTGTATTATCATTCAGTTTCATGGATGAGGAAAAAGTCTCAGAGAGGTTAAATAATTTGCTGAGGGGACACCAGAGCCAATGGCAATACTAGTCTTCAGTTCCAGGTAGTTCTGACCATAGATGCTGTTCTCTATTGCTTTGCTACGTGACCTCATGCCATCAGTCACTGTCAGAACACACTCAATCCGACACATTGCTCCCAAGGAAGACCTGCCTCCTGGGTGAATCTACCTGGTCACAGCCTTGCCTTAGGTTTTCAGGCTTAGGTAGCTTGTCATCTAATGCATGACAGCGTGTTCATCCCTCGTGACTGATTGCACCTTAAGCAGTCTCTGGAGACTGACATGCATCATCATGATGTCCACTTAGAAATTCACCATGGGAAATAGTCCTGTCACTTAGGATGTTGCATGACCAGTTCACTTTTCCCCTTTAGGAGAGGCAACCTAAGAAGCTAGTCACAACTAGAAGGTATCTTAGTGACATGGATGAAGAATAAAGAAGTAAGAGGAATCTGTGTCAGAACAATGGATACCCAGTAAATGTTCAGTGAATGAACGAATGATTGCTCCTCTACAACAGGAGTCATCTACTCTATGTGGACTTAACATCTGAAGTCCTTGGCTTACAGATGTCTGTTCCCATTTTTATTAATGTTTTGCCATGGAGGTCTAATACTTGAAATCCATTTGACATAGTTTCCCTGCACAGGACTACCACCACGATGGCGCATCTCTGTTTTGTTGCTGAGCAAACTCCTCCCTCTCACTGAAACACCCTACTCTTAATATTCATGCACTCAGACTGGGTTACAATAGAAACTTCCTGGCTCAAGAGCTATTGGATGTGTCAGATTGTTCACCTATTTTGAATTGATTTTGAAGTTTAATTCTCGGAGTACATTTATGAGTCCCAGGAGATATCTCAGCGTAGCCCCCAAATTCTGACTGCATCTGTCAGCTATGATTATGTGGTTCCCCAGCCCACAGCAAATTTAAACCAGGAGGAGGCTGTTGAAGGCAAATACCCTGACAACAGCAGAAGAGAAACTGAGAGCATTAAAGTTAGGCTTCCAGAAGACCATGTTTGAGATAAAGGAACTCCAACAAACACAACCGCTTGGGGCCATTTAGCATAGCCTATTCCTACACATTAAATAGCCCATGTGATTAGGAGAATTATAGTTAGTTCTCTGGCTGAGCTATTTGTCATCATGCTAGACCTTTTTTTTTTTTTTTAAGAGAAGGACAGAGAGAGAGAATTTTTATTGAGTTTTTCACATGGCTTTCATTACTCTGACACTTAGTTGTGTACGTGGGTGCTGGGGTTTGAACCTGTGTACTTGCACATGCTGGGCAAGTGCTGTAACCACCGAGCCTCCACTCCAGCCCTAGACTATTAAAATTTTTTTTTAATTCTAAAAGTGATCATTTGAATTAGTTATTGGTCTTTGTTTTGAAAGAGGAAGGTTAGTTTAAAGAGAGGTTGAGTAACTTCTCCAAGCCCTCACACGGAGTGAAGTGGTGGAATCGGAGAAGTTAGGTGTCTGCATTCTCAAGCCTGAGCTCTTATTTGCCATGCTTTTCCATCCAGTCAGTATGATGCTAGAGGTCGGTAACAGTGATACTGTTCAGGGACTCCACGGGCGCATAGAATATGTCTTAAAAGCGTTCCCCCTAGAAGAATTTAAAATGATGTTTGGAGGTTATAATAGATTTCTTTGCAAAGTCGTTTATGCAGAATATGATATTCCCTGCTGCTGGTAGAGCAGTGAAGCCTTTTTAATTTTTATTGGTAAGTGCTTTTGTAAAGAGTTCCATAATTTGGAACTCAGAGGATTCTTTTGCTTTGCAACAGCCCAGTTAAATTTTATCGAAATCCTTCACATCTTGGGAAAAGATTTTCGGTGCATATTTTACTCACCTGTATGTGCACAGCAAGGTTCAGTATCACAACATGTTCTGTAGAACAGTAACAGGGCTACCATGAGAGCACTAGCACTCCAGCAAAAGGAGAATGGCTGCTGCTTTTCTTACAGCCCCAACTGGCTTTGATGTTAGTGCCCCATTCATTTTTTTTTAAAGATTATGTGTAGGGTAATGTGAGCTTGCAACAAGTTACAGAACAATGCTGTTATGCTTTTTAAAATGCTAATGTTATAATTATAATGTCGAAACCCTATTTAATGCCTTAATGACAACTGATACTGTTTGGGAATATTTGTATGAAAACAATGACATTTCATATTTAAAACTTGGCATCAGCAAACTTTGAGGAAGAAAAAAGACTCAGATTTAAATGTAAATCAGCCTTTTATGAAACGTGCCCTTGGGTTATACACCAATCTGTAAAACCTTCAGGATCGATCAAATGAAGAGATTTCATAATTAAGACTTATTTTTCAATCTCTTTCTAGCAGAGGCAGAAGCTATTAGTTACCCAGGGATCGATTCGGCCCTCCATGGCACTGAACTGTCCAGGTATGCCTGTGCACGTATGTCTTTAAAGAATTTTTCATAGTCTGTAGATAACCATACAAAACATCGGGCTCTTGGTTTAATAAGTACACTTTATTTGAGACCTCAAACTGCTTCACTGCTCTCTAGAATTAGCATACCTTCAAGGAGGAAACTTTATTCACATTGAGGTGGCTTGGGGGAGTATATCTAAGACTGAAGAGAATGCTCCCCAAAGAAAGTGCTTTTGAACAAGGGTAACATTGCTGCAATAAGTAATAATAGCACATAGATGGTTGTTACATGCCAGACACTCTTCAGAGGTCTTGTATATTAACTGATTTCATCCTCATGACAAGCCTTTAACCAGGAGGATGCTGTTATTCTCATGTTATGGATAAGGAAACTGAAACAAAGAAAGGTGAAGACACTTGTCCAAGGTCACAGCACTGTTAGAAGTGGAACAGAGATCTGAACCCAAGTAGCCTGGTTCAGAATGTGCTTTTAATAACAGCAGAGCTTCTCCATGTGAGCCCACTGATAGCACAGATTTGGGTGTGGACTCTAGGAGATCATTTTAACCGGCCACTTCATCATTTTCCATAATGTGTTCTTTGAGGGAGGGTGGATTATGAAAGGAATTTGTACTCATTATAGAAATTTTGGGAAAAATAAAAGCACCAAGAAGAAAATAAGTTTTCTTGGTAATCCCAGAGATAATGACTGTGACCATCTGGTGTGTGTCTTTTTAGTGCTTTGTTCTATGGGAGCGATTGTATCTGCTTACTGTTTGTTGTGAATGAGCAAGTCTGCGTGGAGGAGTGTGCCAAACCTCTGCCTCCTGGTTCCAACTAAAAAGGCAAGCCTGAATTCAGATGTCAGAAGCAGGGGGCTGGAGCAGTGGCTCAGCGGTTTCGGTGCTTGCCTGGCAAGCACGAGGACCCGAGTTCAAACCCCAGCACAACTAAAAGTTGGAGCAACTAAGGCCATGTGAAAACTAAAGTTGTTCTTCTCTTTTTCTCTCTCTCTCTCATTGTCCCTTTCTCAAAAAAGAAAAAAAAAACTTAAAAAAAAATCTCAGAAGCAGGGTAAACATCTTCTCCTTTGTCTCTAAAAACAGCCTTGGTACAGGCTTACTCAGAAGACCAGGGGAAGCCCAGGGCACTGCCACCATGCTGCCAGCTGCCTTCCCCCCTCTCTCCTTCCAGACTGTCGTCCACGCTACTGGAGTTCGTGGTAGAATTCATTCCAATCACCTCCTTAAGCTCTGGCGCACCAGATCTGCATTTTGCTTCTTGGAAGATGGGAGGAACAGGCCGGCAATACATCCCACCAAAGGAAGTAATAGGAGAGCCAGCATACATAACGTGAACACAGCAAAAGATGGGTCCCAAACATGATTGTCACATTAAGTATGTTTAGTACAAATGGAACCTAACTGCTCAACCGGGATATATCTGAACTCCAGGAAAGAAAAAGGAGCAGCCTAAAGGTCCATACGGGCTGGGTGGTGGGACCAGTCTCCCTGCTGGGTCTGCGAGGTGGAGTGGGAGGAAGAATGGGAAGGAGCTCAGAGGTACTTAGTGTTGGATTGTGTGATTACATTTTCCATTTCACCTAGGTAGGGGATTCATTAAATGGCAAAATGGGTTTCCTAAGTATCAAATTGCAGCACAAGGTTATCGGAGGTTATCATGTCCAATGTGAGGGTATAAAACGTGGATTCCATGTGAGTAGATTCTGAACACCCTGTTGGTGTCTCTTATAATGTCCGCAATCCCTAGGATAGGCGGGTACCACATAGAGGAAAAAGAATCCTGAGGGTTAGGGCAGTTCCTCGAGAAATTAAGGATGGATGTCAAGTCTCTTGGCAAGAGTCAAAACTGCTTGGTCAGAGGCCACCTGATACATGGACCCCATGGTAACACTCAAGGAGGATTTCTTGAGCACTTCCTTTGTATCCAGCCCTATATTAACTACTGGGAATAAGCAGGTATGATTCCTGCTCTCTGGAACACCATATAATAAAACCTCAGGGTTAAGAGGCAATTTTGACTCATGCATAGAGAGTATAAATGATTTCATAAAAAAGGAAATGGAGATAAAGGTTGTTAAATGCTTGAGAGCTCAGCCAATCGTCTTAATCCTAAACCCCTGAAGTCCTGCCTGTGCTCTGGGGTCCCACGGTTCTGTGGGGTGAGGTAGCAATCTCCAAAGTGACCTCCTGCCTAAGCCACAGGATCCAGCTAAACCTCTCGAAGAAGTCCACATTGAGGTAGAAGAGTTGTAGTTAATTTTTAACATCACAGTGACTAAAATGCCCAGGAACCACTTGGAGGAGGAAAGAGGTTGTTTGAGGCTCAGAGTGTCACAGGTCTCAGTAGATGGCTAACTCCACTGCTTTGGTCCAACAAAGGCAGCGCAAGGGGCCCAGAGGAGGAAGCCCTCTCAGCTCAGGGTGGGGTCAGGAAGCAGAGGGCTGGGACCACAGGGCAGATGCACCCTGGGGGCATTCCTCAAATGACCCACCTCTTCAGCCACACCCTACCTCCCTAGTTACCACCCAGTCAGTCCTTCAGAGTAGGACAGACTGAGTAGGGTATAGGTCTCATAATCTGGTCCTTTTACCCCTGAGTATTCTTGCATTAACAGGAGCTTTTGGGGGACACCCCATATCCAAACCATAGCAGAGTGTACTATTAGCTGTTTTCTCATAATTTAAAAATAATGCAATACCTTTTTTCCTTTGGTCATTGTTTTTCATATGTAGACTTCCTCAAATGGAAGAAGGGGTGAATGGGAGAACCCCAGTACCCACATGCTGTCCAATAACCTAACACTATTTTACTATTTTATACTCAGGAGATGAAAGCTAATTTAATAACCTCTGCAAAATGTACAAAGATAGGTAATCCTCTTGGTTTACAAAATACACATGGAAGAGAGAGAGAGAGAGAGAGTTTGCTGTACTGGGGCTGGAACTCTGGGCCACTCTACCACCTAGTTACATCTCTAGTCCTTTTTATTTTGAGACAGGGTCTTGCTAAGTTGCCCAAGTTGGCCATGTGCTGCAGACAGCTATGGACAATTAGATTTCTGTATGAAATAAAGACTCTAAAGACAATTTGGATGCAGGCATCTGAGGAGAGTGCTCACAAGGCAACTCTACCCCCTTAGCTCTCACCACAGTATTTATTGAGTTGAAAAAAAGATATTCAGGAGTAACTTTCAAAGAACAAAGCGTTTGATCCAATCAACCTAATCTTAAGCAAGAAAGGGTAAAGCTGCATTTCTAAAGAATGCTTGAAAAACAGGTATGGGCTATAAAACTTGTTTTCAATAGAAAATTTATATCATAGGCAGCTGTTATCTGGGGGCAGGGATGATTGCAGGCATCTTGGGGTGCATCTGATGACTTGGAGGCACATCTCCTCCTGGTATCCCATGATGTGTTTGTTCCACCAGGCTGCCATTAGATTACCTCAGCACCTAAGAATGTCTGCAACAGTCATGAATTTGTGATCCTCCTGCCTCAGCCTCCTGAGAGGCAGGGAATACAGATTTGCACCAGGCTGAGAATATTTAACAACCCACAATTTAAAGGTTTTTGGGTTTGTTTTTTTTTTGGTGTTTCTCACCTGCCTTTCTTTTTTTTTTTTCAATGTATATAAACTTTATTATCCAGGGGTAATGCCAAAACATGGATGACCACCTTATGTTTTACCTGTTGCAGTTTCCCCCAGAAGAACTCATGCGTTAAATGGGTAGCTCATGGAGGAATGAAATCTGCTTCTGGGATGGTTCCCCCCATATTCCCACTCTCCAGTCTCCTATGAGTTCTTCATATACCCCCACCCCCATCTCCCTCTCTGCACCTCCAAGCATCCTAGAGAGCCATCCCCCTATTACTCTGAAAGTCATTCAGTTTGAAGTTTTCTTAGGTTAGCCCTACTGCTTCCCCATAAATTCTAGCATCAACAGATGAGAGAAACCATTTGGCCCTTGAGTCTCTGAGCTTGGGAGACTTCACTAAGCATAATTCTTTCCATCTCCATCCATTTGATTTCAAAAGCCATAATATCGTCCTCTCTGATGGCTGAGTAGTATTCCATTGTACATATGTACCAAAGTTTTTGTATCCACTCATCGAGTGAGGGGCATCTGGGTTGGTTCCATAGTTTAGCTATAGTAAATTGAGCTGCTATAAACATTGAAGAAGCCACATCGCTATAATATGCTGATTCTAAGTCTTTTGGGAAAATTCCCAGGAGTGGGATAGCTGGGTCGTAAGGTGGTTCCATCCTTAATTTTTTGAGGATTCTCCATACAGCTTTCCATAGTGGCTGAACCAGTTTGCAGTCCCACCAGCAGTGTGACAGTGTTCCTCTTTTCTCACAGCCCCTCCAGCATCTGTCGTCGTTTGTGTTCTTCATTTTTGCCACTCTAACAGGAGTGAGGTGGTATCTCATTGAAGTTTTGATTTGCATTTCCCTTATAGCTAATGATGTAGCGCATTTTCTCATATATTTATGGGGTTTCTGGACTTCCACTGGAGAGAAGTTTCTTTTGAATTCTTTAGCCCATTTATCAATTGGATTATTTGTGAGTTTGGACTTTAGTATTTTTAGTTCCCTGTATATTCTGGATATTAGCCCTCTGTCTGAGGTGTAGCAGGCAAAAGTTTTCTCCCATTCTGTAGGTTCTCTCTTGAGACTCTTGACTAGATCTTTTGCTATGCAGAAACTTTTTAGTTTAATTGCATCCCATTCACTTATTCTTGATTTTACAGCATGAGCCATAGGAGTTTTGTTAAGGAAGTAGCTGCCGACTCCTATATGCTGTAGTGATGACCCTACTTCTTTTTCTAGTAAATTTAAAGTTGTAGGCTTAATATCCAGGTCTTTGATCCATTTTGATTTAATTTTTGTCTCACCTGCCTTTCTAAATGAGGCACAGATAATATGTCCATCTTAATCACGTCATCTGGAACTGTACAATGTAATTCATATTGAACAAGAGCCTCTAAAAGAAAAATTAGCAAGTTACTTTTTCCTCCTGGCTTTGAACCCCATAGGTGGGATTTCTCTCTGCCTCGTCTTTTAGACAGTCCTGGAAACACTGGTGCAAACACCTGTATCCTACACCCATGTGCCTGAATATGAGCTAATGAGAGTTAGTCCTTTGGGGGCTCATAGGATCCAAGCTCACGTGAGCTTGTTCTTCACACAAAGCTATATAAGCCAGAAGAGTCTCTGAGAACAACCAGTTGGAGAGGCTGCCCAACATGTGGCCTTTCCATCTCAGGAGCACAAGTCACCCCAAGGAGGTGGTGAGCCTGGTGGAGAGAACACAGAAGTGAAGAGCACTGATCTCATAGAAAAGTGGGAGGGTTATTGTAGAACAAAGCCTGCCACTCATCAGTCCTGGATTCTGAGTTTAGAGAACGATGGGAGTGAAAGAGAAGAAAACAAGATTTTTCTTTTGTACTGGGGATTCAATCCAAGGGTGCTTTACCACTGAGCCACATCCCCAACCCTTTCTATTTTTTATTTTGAAACAGGATCTCGTTGAATTCCCGGGTTAGCCTCGAACTTGTGATCCTCCTGCCTCAGCCTCCTGAGTGGCTGGGATTACAGATGTGTGTTGCCTTGCCCCACCTAGAATCTTTTAAATTGGGTTTGCTGTGTTTCCACAGAGCCTAGAACAATCTTCGATGCTCAATTTGTTGAATGACCAAAAAGATGAACTAGCCTGTTCTTAAAGAACGAATGAATTAATATGAGGTTCTGCTGCATATAACTTAAAACCCATGTAACAGTGGTTTTAAAAGCTGGGTGGGAGGGTTGTTTATTTGTTTTCACCTAAAAGAAGTCCTGAACTGGTTTAGAAACTTCAGCCAATAAAGATCCAGGCTCTTCCCCATCTTTTGTTCTGCCATCCTCAGCAATCCTTCAGTGTGTAAACATAGCTCACATTTCAGCCATGAGGTCCCCAAAATCTAGGCATTAAGAAGGAGAAAGGCAAAGGCTAAAGAGAACCTCACAGCTGTCAGCTCCTCTTAATTTTTCCAGAACACCCTCTCTTTCTTCAAGGTGTCTGGGAAATGTAGTCCATAGTGCCCAGCTCACTGCCAGGTCCAAAGACAGAAGGAGGAAGGGAGCAATGCATACTAATGATCTTTGCCATACAGATTCTTTGGTAGACGAGAGTAAATCAGATGAAAAATTTGGAAACAAAATAAGTCAGTTTATGAAGAGGGTCAGTTCAGAGGTGGGGCTTTCAGGCCAATTATTAATGGCTCTTGAGCACTCTGACCTCATCTGGATGGGGAGTGGGAAGTAATTGAAGGAAGGAGGTCACTGGGGGGCAGGGGGTGTCCTGGAAGGTTTGATCTTCTCAGGCTTCTCCCTTTCTCTCTCTCTCTCTCTCTCTTTGCTTCCCAGCTGCTTTCTTCCACCACACTCTTCCACCGTGATATTCTGCCTCACCTCAGGCCAGGAGCAATGAAGCTGGCCAATCATAAATTGAAACCAGGAGCCAAAATAAACTTTTCATCCTTTAAATTATTCTTGTCAGATATTTTGGTCACAATGAGGGAAAGTGACCAAACACCGAGGGGCACAGGGATAGAGCAGATTCAGGATGATTCCAACATTCCCAGCCTGTAAGGCCAAGGGCCTAGCTGATGCTATTAACCTGGATAGGAAGGGCAGAGGCAGGACAGAGGTGGCAGGGGTGGTGAACTGTTTTGGAAATGTTGAGAGGAGTACATCCCAGCAAAGGCAAACCAGTGGACAGCTGGCTCCTTTCATAATGGAAATCTTGAATAAGTGTCCATGTACCAGGCACACTCCAGCTACTTCATGAAGAAAAGTCTCAGCTGGAGGGAGACACAGAGAGTGCAAGAGCTTGCTGAACAACATAGTATGTAGAGTTTAGAGATGGCTAGGCTAGAGGTTTATATCTAGAAAGATGGCAGTTACGGGACAGGTAGAAGAAAAGGCTGGAGAGATGTCAGAAGTGAAAAGATTTCAAATTAACACTTGTGCTTCAGGAATCCTCCAAAGTTGAACCTGGGACAGGCTGGGTTGGCCAGACATAGGCAAAGGTGCTGGAGCACAGCGACCTGTGGAGGCAGCACCCTGTTGTCTGGTTTTGCCAAATACTACTGGAAGCCCAAGGATGAGGACTATGAGTGCTCCCCTGCACCAGGCAACCTTTGTATGGTAATTTCGTTTCATTTTGTTTGCAGAGCTGGGGATAGAACCCAGGCCATTAGATCTCTACTGAGCTACTTGCCCAGGCCCTTCCATATATTTTTTTCCTCAGGTGTAATTCATGTGTTTAAAGGTCTTGGCCCCGGGGAAGATGGCCCGGGTTCAAATCTGGACTCCGAAGCCATGTGACTGGTATATCTGAACATATTTTACACTGTAGTCCTGCCCCCCTCATAATGACTCATACAGTTGTTTTGAGATTGCAATCAGGTAATTAAATATATCAGATAATGTGCATCGAATACCAGGTCTTATGCATGTTACCTTGAGTGTTTCCCTTTTACCTTCCTGCAGCCCTGTGTGAGGCAGGCAGAAAGTGTTCAGTGTCCTTGATAGAAGGTTTTCAAGCAACAATATGCATGGATACTAGATTAACACAGGGTGAGCTGAGACTGACAGGTGAGGAGGAGACGTGACTTTCTACTCCTCACAAATGTTGGAAAGAGACAGTAGGTTCAATGTGAAAAAAGATCAAAGGAAGACTGTGTTAATCTGGCAGAGACTGAGGCATGCTTGGTGGCAGCGGGCGAAGAGGAGAAGCAGGATGTGCTTGGAGAGCAGGAGCTGGCCCCGCCACCGGTCCCCAGGCGCTCCACTGTCTCTACCACCTTGGCATTCATGGCTCTGCTGCCCACACCACCACCTGCTGCAGGATGGCTGCATCCTTTTCAGACATACCCCATCTCTAGAACTAGAAGGACCTGGCCCAGTCCATGCAAGTGTCCAGTCAGATCCTAGCTGCTCCAGAGGCTTTGCTATTGCAGTTGCAGAGAATACAAAAAGAGAACCAGCTGTCTTGGTCCATTGAGCTGCTAACAAAATACTACAAACTTGGGTGGCTTATAAACAGCAGAAACTTCTCTCTCACAGCCCTGGAGGCTGGAAGTCCAAGATGGAGGCACTGGTGGTTTGGTGTCTGAGAAAGAGCCACTTCTTAGTTCACAGACTTCACAGGGTCCTCACATGGAAAAGCGGGCAAGGCAGCCTCTGGAGCCTCTTTTATATTCCCTTTCATGGGGATCTGCCCTCATGACCTAATCATCACCCAAAGACCCTGCTCCCAGTACTCACTTTGAGGTTTAGGTTTTAACCTATGTATTTTCTGGGGGCATAATTCAATCTCAAGTGCAGGTCATTATAGCACAAAATGGGACCTGATTACTAACGGGAGGACAGGACATCCCTCCATCACCACCACACCCTTGCCTCCCAGCATCCAGCAGTGGCAGGGCAGGCTTTGGGGAGAAGCTCCTGACCCCCAAACAAGGGAATGGAAGGGGCCCTGCTCTCAGGAGTCACCTCCTTTCATTCAATAGTCACTCAATCATCAAGTCCCCAGCACCATGTTAAGCACTGGGGATGGAGGGACAAAAGAGGCACTGCTCCTGACAGTCCTCAGGCTGCAGGGAACCAGCTTTACCAGGTGCTGGGACAGAGGCAGGCACTCAACACCTTGGGAACACAGAGTGGGGAGGAGAGCAACCCAACATCAGGGGTGCTGGGTAAGGCTTCAGGGCAGAATTGGTACTTGACCTGGGCCATGAAGAATGGGTAGAAGTTTGCCTCCTGAGCAATGAGGTGAGGCCAGGCGTGTAAAGGCTGATCCGTGGCAGGGTGCTGAAGCTTGAAGCTTGGTGTGATTTTTGCAGGCCACAGGTGGGCAGGGGTGTGGATGGAGGGTCAGAAGGACTGAAGGTACACTGTAGGAGAAAGTCTCCCTTGCCTTTCCTATCCCAGTGCTTCCACAAACAAAGATCATTATAATGGCTGGGAGTCCAAGGCCCTTAGAACTTCATTACCTGGCTTGTGCTGCCCACCCCTTCATTTTACACCACAAAAAGCTGAGGCATGCCTGTTACGATAGGACCCACTGATGTGTAGCAGAGTTAGAACACTTTCTAGAAGCCAGCAACATCCCAACTCCAGAGTGAATCCACTGCTTTCTCTAGAAAGGCAACCCAGGGCTCAGGAACCTTGAACTTGTGCCTAGTCAGATCTCACCTCTACAGGTTCCAAGACTCCCACTGTCTCCTATCTTCTGGTCATGGTACTTGGGAGGCTTTCAGAGGAGGAAACGTGGGTGGTGGATTGAGTAGCAAAGTACAAATGTACCATGTTATAAGCTACAGATGCAACTGTGGAAATTTCCGTGTCAGGTTTTTTTTTTCCCCCCTTGGTAGATTCAAAAGAATCTTAAAGAAATTAGGGGGAGTTGTCGCTTAATGGAGTTCAAACCTGCCCCCTTTTTTTATCAAGTGAAGGGTCCTTTTGTAATGCAAATAATGTCACCCCTCTGTGAGCTGAGATTCTGTCTTGGCATTCTTTAAGTCAGACACACCTCTACAGAGCAAAACGTGGTGTTCCAATGCCGCATTTTAAATGCAGGCTGGCGTCCACCCCTCTGCCTTTGTTGTAATCCTGGCTTTGGTGGTCTTTGTTTATATCAGGTATTATTTTGGCCACTGGAGGGCCCTCCAGATAGAGAATGACTGGAGAATCCCAAATGTGTTCCCTGAGCCCAGACTTCTGCTCACACCTAGATTTTTGAGCTTGCAGCCCTTCTTGCAAATCGGATTTAACTGGGAGAGACTAGCAGTAGCATTGATGTTTCTTTTATTTAGGAATTTAAACATAAAAGAAACTTCTATTTAAAAGAGCAGCTTTTGGATGATAGTCTATTTGGAGCTGGAAAGGAGGTACTAATCTTGTCTGCCGAGAGTGATCTTGCAGAATTCAGCACAGCTTAGGAAAGCAGAGCTTTAAACAAAGGTTATTTCTCTGTGTGAAGAGAAGCACACCGAGATAGATGGAGTGAAGTGGGGCAATAGAAATTATTTTTAAAGCGAGGAAAAGAGTCTGGGCTAGCACTGAAAAAATAAGTTGGGGGCGTGGCATCCCACACCTACTAAAGCACAAAATCGCCAGTGTTTAGTTTTATGCCACATTATGTTTTTCTGCCCTATTGTTGGAGCCTGGTTCAGAGATTCTATTTTATTGAATGTCTAGAAAACGTTCTAAAATCTGAGCTTAGAGATGTGAATGCAGCATGAAAAGTTTCATATCCAGCCCTGAATGGATCCAAACACAGACCTATTACAAAACCAGGTAGAAATGGGAAAAAAAAAAAGTCAAGAAAAGAAATATAGACTGATGACTAGTTTTCCTGAGTTTATAAAACAAAGAAAATTCATCAAAACTCTAATACAGAGCCAGACTAAAATGAAGTCCCATGTTCTACTATTTCAAGGTTGGAAACAAGGAGTGAAGTTCATTGTATTGATTTGCATGAGTCTCCTGAACCAGTAATTTGCCATCATGGAGCAGAATATTGCCAGTGACAGTTGGACCTGCAGGTGACTTTGAGGATTAGTTAAGAATTAGTTAAGAATGTGGCTCCTGTGGAAACAGATGTGGCCACCAGGAATATAACTAGGTGGAAAGATCTGCAAGGATCTAGGAAATATTTGTCCAACTGTAAAATGAAATGGAGTCTGATTCCAAATCATCCCTTAGTTGGCAGACAGGTTCCTATACCTAAGCAAAGGGTCGTTCTTTCTGGACTTATTCAGGGGTGAAATGAAAGACGGGCAAGGATTGGGCTCCAAAAGAGAGCCTCAATTTCCTTTCTATACTTGGAAGTTTGTAAGTAAGGGAGAACACAGATGAGCAGACACACTAACTTCAGTCCTGATCAGCAGATTTGCATTTCTGGGAACCTCAAACATGGGAAACAGATCCCTGAGTTTGAAGAGTGGATCTTCTGGAAACAGATCCAGCAGCTGAGTTTGAAGAGTGGCAGAAGTCCTAAATGAGGTCAGCAAGCCTGCATCTTCTCATTTGGCCAAAGTTTCTCCCCCTTTTGATTAACCCCTTTCCACCTGTGGGAAGCATTGTTCACATGGTTGTATCTCAGAATTTCGCACTTAGCACAGAGAAGATGCAGCTTGGGATTTGAATCTATGTCCCACCCAGTTCTGATTGTGGGTAACAGGATACAGTTGGTGGCCATCTGGTCCTGTGTCCCCAGGAATTGGAAAGAAGAGTTTAAGGCTGGGGGTCTAGTCAGGGCTGACACAGGCTGATGGAAATCAGTCACTTAAAGGATTGACTATCCAACTCATGATGGGAGCATCAAGCTTCTCAGAATTGTCCCCAAACACCAAGATAAGGTAGATTCAGGATCTGCGATCCTCTGACTGCCTCCGAACTCAAAGCTGTCATTGTCTCTAACACTGATTTGACACTAAACATACATTTTCTGCTGACATACTTGTATTGTTTTTAAAGCTGTATGACAAATGGTTGTGCTGAGTGAGTGCTGGGCGCATAGGAGGCAGGCGGTAAATATTGAAAGAATGCTGCGTCTTGGCTGTTAGTGTGGCTCCTACTCAGAATCCTACCCCAGTGTTGGATTCTTGAGGCTGGGTAGATTTCACCTTAAAGGGTTGGTCAACCCTGCCTGACCAGAATGACCTCTATGAATACTGGAATCTTCTCAGACCTGCTGAGTAAAAGTCACCGTAGCTGGCTGGGGAAAGTGCAGCTGGAGCTTTCCTTGAGATGCGGTTCCTTTGTTCTGGTAGATTTCAGCCAGAAGGAACAGCAAATTTTACTGTCTGCAAACCACCAAGGAGCTCCTCCCCTCCCCCATTTACCTCCTTCCTTTCCAACCTGGAAATTCATTTGCTGTTTTTCTCCTCCTCCTCCTTCTGTGCCCCAGAGCAGTCCCCAGGGACAAAGCTCTTTGTTGTGAACACTCCGAGACAATACGGAATCGCACAGTCCCCAGGGCACAATCAAGAGTTGTCCTCCAAGGAAAGTGATCGCCCGGCCAGAGACCCCCACCTGTTGATCTCCCCCTTCCCGGGGAGAGCCGCAACCTGCGTTGTGCTGGGGGCGTGCAGGTTTCTACAGCAGGCTCAGCAGATGGCGCCTGTGAGCAAAGTCGTTCCCGTCCCTTCCCTGCCCCTCCCCGCCGCCAGGGCCTCGCTGGTCTAAAGCAAAAACAGATGTTTTCATCATTTCTGGATCTGGAGTGTGACTTGCAGTTCAGCAGTGTGCCGACATAACCCGGAGTTTTGCGTTCCCTTCATCCCCCGCAAAATTAAAAAAAAAATTTTTTTTCTTAAGCGAGCCTTCCTCCAAAGTGAGCCAGGGACACCCGACCTGCTCTGTCCGAGGGGTGCTCGTTTAACGGAGCTCCAACTGCAACTGCCCGGATCGCCAGCCCTGGCTCTGTAATTGGGAGGTTGTCTTTTCTCAGCGCAGGCACAGAGCCGCCAGACCGACTATCTTTATACCAAGGGCTGCGGAGTGGCGCTAGCCTTTTAAAATAGCCCTGGTCTGGCTGGCTGGAGAACCTGTCTGCGTGGGAGCGGGTGGGTCGGGAACAAAACAGGAAGGCCGGGCGGCGCCCCCCGTTCCCCGCGCCCACGGCAGGTGGCAGCATTGGCCCGAGCTGGCCTCTGCCTCTGGCCAGCCTCAAAGCAGGGCCCTTTTACTTTCGGTGGCCTCAAAATTATTAGTTCCAGATGAGTTCTTGTAATTGTAATATTTGGTTTAACCCAATCTGCCCGATTGCGTCAGCGCACGCTCAAATACAGCCGTCTGAAGTCTAACCAGACATCAGAGGCATGTTTCAGGGGGTGTCAACATTCCTTACCCTTTAAAAGAATTAAAACAAAACCAAAACGGAGGCTGATTTATCCCCAAACCAAAGAAGGGTGAACAGGCATGGGGCTAGGGTGCCGGCGAGTGAGTGAACAGTGGAAATTCAGGGAAGGCTGAACAAAAGAACTTTGTGGGCTGAAGCCTGCTAGAGTGGAACTGGATTTATTTGTTGAACTAGGAAGGGACCTCTGGGCTCTTTGAAGGTTAGAGCAAATAAGCAAAACTGGTGGGCATTTGGTTTACTATGAGAAGAGTGTTCAAGTCACGTAGGCTGCTATTGTCAGGCACAGAGTGTGCTGTGTCTGGGCTGGGCCTCTGCTTAACACTTGGCCTGGCTGCTCCCTAAGGGGTCCAGGAGGAGGGGACACCTTCTCCCAATGCACCCCTTTTGGGGGCCCTCTGAATCTCCATGTTAAGGATGCAGACTGGGTTTCCTAAGGACACCAGCCCAGGCCCCAGAGGACTCCTTGAGAAGACAAGGCCTTCTCTAGGCCCTCAGGGTGAGTGGACCCGCAGGAGTCATCATGAGTCTTGTAAACAGCCGTGCTGCTGTGTCACTGCCACACCCTGGTGCTTAATATGGGAAGCACCAACTGGGGACCCAGTCTGATGGATGGGGTTTTAGAGATTCATCTGCTGAGGCTAAATGGCTCACTTGGAACCCTGATGCAGAAAAGCCAAATTTACAAAGGCAGCCCAGAAACCCTGGCCCAACTACCAGGTGAGAAAGGGTGTGTTGCTTCCTTTAGCTGAGAAGGAATTACCTGGCCTTGGAAGAGACAGTCTCTGCTGCCATTCGTTGCCCCTCTCTCTGCCTATACCTCACTGTTCGTTCTGTACTCAAATTCTTCAAGTACCTCTCCCTAGGTGGCAAGAGGAATTCCTGCTAGTAAACTCCAGGGAGCATGGCCATTTCCCTGCAGGTCTCTGGCTTGACATGGCACTGATCAAAAGCTAACACCCGTGTGGCAGATGCTTCAAGTCCTCTGTGTGGGGAGCTGGTGGCTGGTGCTGGCATCTGCTAGGCAGGCCAACTGAGCAGCCATCTTGTTCTCCCTCTTCCCTGCTACAGTGGCTATGCTCCCTGTGTGGATGAAGCATAGGAAAGGTGTGGGGAGTCCTACATGCGGCCAGATGCCTTTAGAGCAGTTAGGAATTCAAGCTTCCTGAATTATCCTTTCTGTCTGAAAAATACATGTGTCCCCACAAATTGCCGAAGAAAGTGCTGATGCTTGAGGATGCTCAGCCTGGGGTGGAGATGAAGGAAATAACCAAGTTAAGCAGATGGGTGAGCATAATACCGATGGACTGCGTGCCCTGGGAATGGCTGAGAAATTCCAGGGCTCCTTTCTACTGGTACACTTTATTACTTTTTGGACATTCTTTTATTGCTGGCTTCTTTATCCTGGCCACTTAAGCGTCACCTGGACTCCAATGCAAAGCTACATATCTCACGATGGAAAGTAAATGGGGGATAGGAACCACAATTTTTTACACTCCCTGCTCCCAGGTGATGGTAAATTTATATATCAATGCAATTCTAACCAAAGTTGCCATGTTTGACGGATGAGGTTCCTAAGAGTTAGGCAGCTCAGCCAAGGTCACACAAGTTCACAAGTTCAAGTTCAAGGCTGGAATTTCTGTAAAAGATCTTTGGCTCCTCAGTGATCACTGAGGCTTTCCCTCATCTTCTGTTTATAACTGAGTCAGTCCCTTCCTTTCCCTGTTCAATGACGCCCTCTACAAACTACCAACCTGTGTTGTAGTTGCCTGTACAGAATTTAGAAAGAACATATTATCTGTAGTTACTGAGAAATTTCTATTTTTGCTGCTTTAAATAAATGCTTATACTCAAATAGTTAGAAATGAGAATCATCCCTTTGGCTGATTTCTCTCATTTATCATTCAGTTTCCAAAAGGAATTCACCTGCAAATGACTGCCACGGTGGTAATTCTGCAGTGATCTGTTCATTTGGGTGAGATCCGTGAGTTCTAGAAGAGCTCAGGGACATATTTAGGCTAAAGTAGATGGCAGAGGCAAAATGAAGAAGGAGGCATCCTACCTTCCCTGGGGCTGCTCAGGGGCTGTTTGCTTCTTAGTCCTTTCCCAATGCAGACAACAGATACCTCATAAATCACTCTGCTGTGGGACAAGAAGTAGTGGTGGACTTGTTCCTCTGTTTCTGAGAATAGGTTTGCCTTGGATACTTACCAATCTTTGATGCTTGAAGATTGAGGTAATTACTGCTGATTATTGATAAGAGAAACAAAGAGCCTGGACATCGGTGTCGTGGCCAGGGACAGTGGAAAGCAACCTGGGCAGGGAGCTTTCCTTGTGACTATGGACAAGTCATTGTGCCTCTCTGGGCCTGAGTCCTCTCCTCTGGAAAGCCAAGGAGTCCAACATAGACATAATTTCTGGAGTCTCTTTCAGATCTGATATTCCATGAGGCAATGAGTTTTTGCTTCCTGGAACTTTCCTATCTTCCGTCAGATGTGAGATCCTTGATCCAATCCAAGGGTTGCAGGGGAGGAATGTTAGGAAAGATATTTTTGAGACAATTGTGGAAGTCTGTAGATCTCATAATGTGATTGTTGATAATTTTTTAGATTTGATAATAACATTGTGGTTTTTATGAGAGAAAGCCCTCATTGCTAGAAGAAGCATGCTGAGGGATTTAGGGAGGAGTGGCACGACGTTTGCAACTCACCTTCAAGTGATTTAGAAAAAGAAAGTGAATGTCCCAGAGCATTAGCAATTGGTTAATAAAGATGGGGTGCATCAACTGTTAGCTATTAACTCAACATTTATGTAGATGAAAACTTTTTTTAATTGCTTTTTGAACAGAGAGGGTCAATACAAGAGGAGAGAGAGAATCAATTTTATTTAGTTTTTCATGGCGCTTTCTTTGCTCCGACACTTCATTGCGTATGTGGTACTGGGATTCAAACCATCGACCTCGTGCATGCCAGGCAAGCACTGTAACTACTGAGCAAACCCTGATGAAAACTTTTTAAAAATAAAAACTCAGTACAAGAGACTGGAGCGGTGGTTCGGTTGTTATGGTGCTTGCCTGGCATGCAGAAGTCCGAGAGTTCAAACCCCAGCACCACATACACAACGAAGTCTCACAGCAACAAAAGCCACATGAAAAACTAAATAAAATTGATTCTCTCTCTCTCTCTCTCACACACACACAATACACGCTCACTCACACTGTCCCTCTCTCTTAAAAAAAAAAAATGAGCAGTACAAAAAGAGTGTCTCTGTCCACAAGGAGCTTCCAAATTACTTTTTCTTCCCCATTTACTGCTTATTGTGGTTTGGACGAAAAGTGTCTCCCAAAAGCTCATGTGACACAATCCAGGTAAAATGATTGGACTAGAAGAGCCTTAACTCAGTGAGTGAGTTAGCAGGTAACCATAGGCTGGTAGGTGTGGCTGGAGGAGGTGGGTCACTGGGGGTATGCCTTTGCGGTATACATCTTATATCTGGCCTGGAGTCTTGCTCTGCTCCCTGGAGCCATGATGTTCAGCTTCACCTGCAGCCCCAAGGAATGGAACGGGCCTTCTGTGGACTAAGCCCTCTAAGACTGTGAGCCCCTAAATAAATTTCCTCCTAAACTTGTTTTGGTCAGGTCTTTTAGTCACAGCAGTGAAAAGCTGACTCAAACACTGCTCATCAAAGGCAAACCGACATGTGGATCACTGTTTAATCCAAGGCAGAAGAGAGGCATGGGCAGTAGAGAGAGAAGTGGTAGATCTTGGAGGTCCCTAATAGGAAATGGAATGGAAATGGAGCAGGAATTTTTCCTAGGGAATTTGTGGTGGTGAGAGAAGGCTCTCAAGATGGGACAATATCTGAACTGGGTATAAAAAAAGTGAGTATGATTTTAATCAGAAGAGGGTAAGGCAGGATATTTCAGCCTTAGGGGACAGTAGAAACCAAGATACAGAGCCTGAAACTGTTTAGGGAACAAAGACCAGTCCATGTAACTGGAACATGGTGGGTTGGGGAGGGATGTACTGAGATATAAATATGAGTTGGTGTCTGATGGATGATGCTGGGTGGCTTTGAATGCCATACAAATACAACAAGAAGGATAAATAAACATATATTTCATTCTATGTCAGCAGCTGACTGTCACGTAACCGTCAGCACTCAGTCATCTAATTAATGAATTTTCTGAGGCAAACTCACTTGTTCTTCAAACCCAGAACATGATTCCTCACTAAAGTTTTCCCTAAGCTCTGCAGAGAGCCTTAGTCACTGGGGTCTGTTTGCTGTTCCTGCAGCTTGCTCACACAGTGTTGATGTCACAGGGAACATGTAAGGCTCATCTCGTCAACGGGGCTTCTGACACTTTCCCTAGAGTGAACCAACTGCTCCTGTGCTTCAGCCTTTTTGATTTTTCCGTCCTTCAGCTCCACATCTTGGCTCCCTACAGTTGCCCCAGGCTGTGCTTGCTAGGATAACCAACCAGTGACCTTAGCATGCTTCGGGTCCTTCCCCCTGGTGTGGACTGCCAGTTTCATGGCTCATGGCTGCAGGAAAGAGGCCTGACTACTGCTCAGGGACCTGCGTCAGCTACATTGTTGTCAGTGGGACTTGACCAGGGTAGAAATAAGACATTTCCTCCTCATGCACAAATAATTTTTTTTTATTTTATTGCTATGGTGCTTACCATCTTGTGCTGTGATCATTTTCTTTGTCTAGTTTTTACTAGATACTGAGTAACCATAGGGATGTCCCCATATCTTAGTTAGTTTTGAATCTCCAGGATTTAGTACACAGTATGATACATAGGTGTCCAATAAATGCGTATTGAAAGAACGAGTGGACAAATGAATGGACAGAAAGAGTAGTTGACATCCATGTAGATCCCTCCACTAAGTTCCTTACTGGAGTGTATAATTGAGAATTGACTATTTGAGTAGAAATCAATAGCTATAAATGGGGTGTGGAGAGTCTCCCTTATTGAAGCTCTATCTGCATTTGTTCATGTTGGTGGGAGTTTTAAGTGTGGCTCCTAAACAGAGCAAGAGCCCCTGGTTGCTCTGGGAAGCTGTTTTCCAGATGCATATTAGAGATCAATGGTGCCTTTGAAATCACAGTGGGATTCCGCAATGTATCAACACAGAGCCTGGGAAAAGAGTTGAGCAATAAACCATAATAGTAAGACTTTGCTTCTAGAGGTGGCCCTTTTTTACTAGCAGATCCCCCAAGTATGTAGCAAACACTTATTAAATAAAAAGCTAGAGTCACCTTCCTGTCCAATCTGTATAGAAAATGCACCACCATCACATCCAGACTTCCACAGGGGCATGGCTGATTCACCTCTATTTGACACACCCACAAGACAAAAGTGCCAACTTCAGAGCACAGAGCAGTTGCTGTGAAGAGCACAGGCCAGGAACCATGGGGTCTATTCTGATCACTAAATAACCACCCCCAGTCCACACAACAGATGGTGGGTAATTGGGTTGGCTGTGTTTTGTTCTGGCCATGTTTCCTTGATTACTCTTTTCAAAATATTCCATCCCTGTGCTGGCACCCCAGGCCCCGATTTCTAAAGGATAAGTGAAAAGTGTCCAATTGCTTTCGTAGTTCAGGACCAAGCTGATCATATTTGTGAGATTCTTATAGAAAATAACATTTTCATACTGGATCAAGTAATACCTTAAATCTTGTGCTGGACAACTTGAAGTGGCTTTGGTGATTGATTCCCCTGCCCAAGAATGGACACCTGGAAAGCTGATTGGCGTAACGACTCTGTCCAACAAGGGAGAAGGCTTATCATCCCTATTCTACCTCCTCAGACCAGGACTCTCTCCCCATAAATGACAACGTCTGTGAATCACATACCACACTCTTTTCTCAGCACTGTTCACAGAGTCTTTTGGGTACGGCCCCACTTGCGAGATGAGCAATGCTTTTTTTTTTTTCCTCACTATCCACCAATTCAGCTTTATTTTCTCCAAAATGAAAGATGTAACATACAATTTAGTTGATCTAATTTATGAATAAAGAAGTGTACATTTGAGCAAATAAACAAGAACTTGTAACTCCTAAGAGAATCAAAGTTTTTACAATCATAAAATTTTTCTCATTCCTTTAGCAATCCATTAGAAAGACTGTAGACATCAACAGCACAGACTCTTCTGTTTTTCAATATATTGCTAAAACATCTGCTTGTGAATTACTTCCCCTATGTGACTCAAGTTATTTTTTGTGAGGTATTTAATATGGTGATATACACAACCATGTCGCACTCTGCTTTTATGTTGGATGAACAATCAATATTTATATCAATGTGAATTCCTGTAACCTTCACCCATAAGCTATGATTTTTTTGAGGGGCTCTGACGAATAGTGCTCTATTCTGTGTGCCATGAGGCTGTGACATAGATGTTATGCTCAAGGTTGACTAGGTTGACACTCATCTTTACCCCAACTTTTGGTGGGACCACAGAACTTCTTTCATCCTCAAATTCTATTTGATAAATTCTATTTCCTGGAGGAAGGAGTCTCTAGGAAATAGAAACATGGGTGGAGTGGGAGAGTTTCTATTCACTTCAGGGTCTTAAAAGAAAGTTGCCATTCAAAAGAATAGTTCAGTTCTGAATTAAGTTTTCCAAGACCTAGTCCCTTAAAAATGGTATCTTAAAATTCTCTGGCTTCAGAAACAACCTCTTCTGCTTGCTATTGAGGTGAGCAGTGAAAGGGAAGCTGCATATGGACTACGTTCATTAGTTTGGAACATTCCTCTTAGTTTGGTGCCAGGATCCAAAGTCATCAGAATAGAGAATTGGAATTATGGGCAGTTGGTAACGACCCATTAAAGAGAGGCAGGGCTGGGCATAGTGACACATACCTTACACTCAGTGATTTTGGAGGCTGATGCAGGAGGATCACAAGTTCCAGGCAAGCCTGGGAAACTTAGTAAGACCCTGTCTAAAAATAAAAAATAAGAAGGATTGGGGGTTGTTATTCAGTGATAGAGCACTACTGGGTTCAGTCCCCAGTACCAAAAAAGGGAGCTGGAGGAGGCAGAGGCTGGTAATGTGGCTCAGGGGTAGAGGGCTTTTCTGGCACATGTGAGGCCCTGGATTCTATCCCCAACAACACACACCACACACCACACACACCCACCCACACACACACTCACGTTAATAAAAGAGAGGCTGACATTAACAAGGCCTTCAGAGTGGTTGAAGGAACATGCTAGTAAGCTTTATTTCAGAGAGTGTGTTACCTTTATGTTGCTCTGACACTTTGTTGTGTTCATGGTGCTGGGGTTGGAACCAGCATCCTCGAGCAAGCACCATAACTGTTGAGCCACCACTCCAGCCCCTAGCTCCATCCTCTTATCATAAACTTGTTTATCAAGTTATGTAGGTCTTCTGAGCCTCAATTTCTATACTGCAAATCAGGAATACTCATATTATTCACCCATCCATTGGAGGACACGTAGGCTGGTTCCATGGTTTGACTATTGTGCATTTTGCTGCTATAAACCTCGGTATGAATGTATCACTGTAGTAGGATGACTTTAATTCTTTAGAATAAATTCCGAGGAGTGGTATAGCCTGGTTGTATGGCAGTTCCATGCCTATTTTGTGGCTTTTCAGTGGAGAACAAGTGAAACATGTTTGACACTGGCACTTAGTTGATACTCAGGAGTCTGAGTTTCCTCTCTTTCTCTAAATCTGGATTTCCTCATTGTGAAATGTATCTGGCTAAAAACAGCAACTTTACTTGGAGTTTTTAAGAATCAAGTAAGAAAATGCATATTTTATTTCAGGGCTGAAGGTGTAGTTCATTTGCCTAACATTCACAAGGTCCTGTGTTTGATCCCAGCCCTGCAAAAGGAAAATAAAAGTTTTATTGCAATAATGATAGCCATAATTATAGTCATTCATGAAGAGGTTACAACCATGCCAAGAATCCCTGAGCGTATCTGTAAAATACTTAAAAACACACAGTACATAACTAAGTACCCCAATACCCTCATGCCCTCGGCAAGTACCCCGATGCCCCAGTGCCTTGGGACAGGGTTTGAGCTAACCATTTTCCATCTTCCAAGATGAACATGGAGCACTAAAGGAGGCTGCCCAGCACCTTTCAACAAATAATAGATTTTGAATGGAGCCAAATTTTCCTCCCTGCTGGCTTCAAAGGCCTTACTTGAGTGATTCCCTCTATTCTTCACTTCCAGCCTTGGCCCCACTGAAGCCCTTCCTCAATCCTGCTGTTCTGGCCAGGCTGGGCTGCTGTACTTTAAGCACACCTGTCTCACACTCTTCCTTTTCTTCATCTTTGCCAATGTTGAACCCTGAAACTGGAACCCCACAATCCCTTTCCATCTGCGCTATTCATCGTGTGTTAACTTTCTCGTTAAGATTTATTTAAATCTTTATATTCCTCATGACAGCCAGCACAGGGCACTGCACATGGTATGTATTCAATAAATCATTATTGGATGAATGGTTAATTTTCTTCTCCATATGATATTCAAAAAGATTTAATTAAGGGATTAGCGGTATGAGGCACTATGCCAGGTGCCCTACAGAGATAATTACATGAAGGATCCCTGTCCCTAAGTAGCTTAACATCTAAAACTATTAAACAGACATAAACACTCATTTATAGCAGCCCATCACCTGGGTTCTTAATCTAGAATCCAATGACAAACCCCTCCCCCAATAATCAGTGAATGACTCTATGAAACCTCTGAAATGATTTGGAAAAAGTTGCCTTGTGAATATCCTGGGGGATAAGGTCCATCACCACTATGGGTGTTGGAGCAAAAGAAATGGTGAGAAGCATTTATTGGTGGATCAGATGAAGGACATGAGAGTAGGAATTTTTTGTGTGTGGGACTGGGGATTGAACCCAGGGCCCCACGTGCGCTAAACAAGTGCTCAGGACATGAGAGTAGGGAAAGAAGCAAAGATAATTCTTGGATTTTCTGTTTGAGCAAGTATGTGGATGTCCTGCCATCTACAGAGAAGGTGATGGTTTGGTGGTAGAGATGGGAGCAAACCCAGGGGAGATGAAAACCAGCAAGTAAAGGTAAGTGAGCTTGAAATGTCCATGAGGTATCTAGACACAGACATAAGAGAGCAGCTGGATGCATGACATAGAAACTAAGGGGAGAAGTGGCTTTGGGATATAAATTTTGGAACTGCATAAATGGTACGTACTTAAAGACATTGTGTTGGGTCTGTTAGGGGAAGAGAGAGCTAAGGAATAACCCACACGACTTTCTGACATACGGAGATTTTGAGGAAGATCCAGGAAAAGAGGACCCTCTGAGATGTAGAGGCCACTGAGGAGGCACCAGGCAAGTGTCTTCCCCTGAAGCCCAGAGATGACAGTGTTAAGAAGAAAACAGTGGTCAGCTGTGTGAAGTTTCGCTGTTAGCAACTGCATCACGTTAGCGTACTTATTTGTATCATTGACTAAACTGAACTTGAATACAGGAATCATGTCTTATTTATCTTGGAATCACCAGGACATAGCCCAAAGCTGGGCACATAACAGGTGCTTGCTCATTATTTAATGAAAGCAAAAAAAAAAAAAAAAAAGAACATCTCAAAAGCCAAGCAGGAGGATAAGATCCCCTAAATTAGAAGCCTTTGCAACTGAGACCAGCACTTTCTCTAACATGCTTTGGGGGGTGGTATAGGAGTGGGTGTGTACCATGTGTCTCTATCCAGCAGGAGACAAGACAGTTGAACTGCTGTGTCAAAGATCTGGAGCCCTTGGTAGGACACATACCCAACAATGTCATTTGTGCACAAGGGCACTTGGCTGGGGAGCAACTGCACTTCAACCTCCACCATCTGCTTAGTGAATTCCCAGCCCACTGGCTCCAGTGTCACTTACCTCTTAATTACCAGCCTTGGCTCCCACCTGGCTTGAGAGACCAGCTTTGCTTCTCTGCTGCATTTTAAGCAATGACCTGACAAAGCCCATCTTTCTTGGCTGAGATTTCCTTTGGTCAACTTCAGCCAGCCCTTTTCCCCTTGGGATATCCTGACCTTGCCCAGTTAGTGATTTTGAGCAGACTGACATCCTGGTGGCCCTGGCAACTCTGGGCTGATTCTGCCTACACAGGGGCAGTGCCCCAGAGGGCAAACTGGCATTTAGAGCCTCTGAGAGTATCTGGCATAGGATAACACCAATTAAGAAGGTAGTTGAGAGACCACTGGGACCTATGGTACAACCTACCATTGGTGCACTTTCCAAGGTGGAGTGAAGGTAATCACCTGAATCCCTAGATACTCTGTATAAGGTTCTGACGTCCTTATACAGGATTAAATATGGGTTCATCTCACCCTAGGTAATGTCCATTCTTGAATTGTTTCTCTTTTAAGGATGTTCAATTTTTTTTTTCCTTTTTTGAGGGTAGTGGGCTTAGGTTTAAGCAATTTGGTCCAGAAAGGAGAGCTTTCCGCAGCAAAGTTGGCCCAATCTGCCTCCTTTTAACCCTTGTGACTTTTTCTTAAATCCCAGTCAATGGAGTAATCCCAGAGTTTACCCTACTCCTTCTGAACTGAGTTGCTTTGATTCTATAATTATGTTAGTCTTTCCTTCTGTGTTAACTTCCCATGACCCTGACAGTAAAGGGAGGATGATTCCTAGGCTTCCTAGTGCTGTATTCTCATCAGAAGCTAGAACACATGCTCTAGGTGCATGTGAAAGCCCCCAAAGGCAGATCTGGGAGGTGTTCTAAGGTACAGGAACTTTTTATTAAAACAGAAGGAAAATGTTCATATGCTTTTATTTAAACGCTTCCCTCCATTGTATCTTATTGAATCTTTACTACAATTTTCCTACCCCTACCTTTACACTTGGTCACCCAGATGTAGAAGGGAGAGATATGCCCTGGGAGGATCTGGGACTTGAACTTGGTTGTTTAGATTCCCACAACCGGATGAGGTTCTTTGAGGGTGGAAGAGTCACATGTACTACATGGGAATGAAGACAGAGACTTCTACCTGTTTATCAGAATCTTTATGGAGCGGAAAAGGTAAGCAAAAAAGTCAAATATCTTTTGAGAACCATGTTCGTTCTACTTCCGTCTTTAGAAGGTAGATGTCTAAAACAAACTGCTTAGCAAGCGTTCTAACAAAATATTGACTAATAGGTTAAGAATATTTCAAAATCAGTTCTGTTTGTCTTCTATCTCAACCAAAGAGCTATTGTCTCTGAGCTGGGACAGCCACTGTACAGCTTGGCCATCATCTCACTGCGTCCTGATAGTATCTAGCATCAGAAGAAGCTCCAGCTGAACCTTTTTTGCTCTGTTCTGTGGCCTCTGATGGTATACTTCCAGTGAACTGGTGAGCTGAGGCTGACCCTCTATTGACCAGCAGGTGTTAGTAAGCAATTGTCCAGGACTGTACTCGGTTCTTTGAGCAACAGAGAAAACCTATGAAGGGTGTGCATTCTAGGTGAAGAGTCAAAATAAAATGCTTAGATTTGAATTGGGCATCATAAACAATTAGACACGTTCTTAAAAGAGTAATTTTGTGCACTATCCATTTGGTATTTGAATATTAAATACTGCCTATGTGCTAAATTCCTTATATCAGGTGTGGAAAAGATAAGTGATGTAATAGGATAAGCAAGACTATGTTGGCATAGTAACAGATTTCAGAACTTTAACACAACAAAAGTTTATCTTAATACAGCAACAAGGTTTGGTATGAGTTGTCTGCTACACACGGCCACTCAGGGACCCATACTGATGGACATGCACCATTTTGTAGCAAAACTTTCTAGGAGTGTGACACGCAAGGTTTCCAGGGAAAGGAAGAGAAAGATGACATATAGCCTTTCAATCCTTAGCCCAGAAATAATATCTGTTACATCTGTCTCGTCTCACAGTCCATTGGTCTAAACTAGTCATATGACTCCAAGATCATGCACGGGAGATTGAGAAATACACAACTGAATTTTTTTTTCTTTTTTTTTTTTTTTTTAGAGAGAGAGGGAGGGAGAGAAGGAATCAATTTTGCTCATTTTTTCATCTGGTCTTTGTTTCTTTGTTTCTCCAAAATTTAGTTGTGTATGTGGTGCTGGGGTTTGAACGCGGATCCTTGAGCATGCCAGACAAGTGCACCAATCACTGAGCCACTGCTCCAGGCCACAAGTGAAATATTTGATAAGCATGAACAGTGTCTTTCACAAGAGGAGAGTGAATATAAAGATAGCTATAGTCCCTGTCTTCAATTCCTGTTCAAAACTCTGGTTCAGAGCAGATGCTGCTAAGCCTCATCAGAGAGATACAAGAACTGGGGTAGGTGAAGGGCTGGAAAGATTGGCAGGGTTGAATACTAGGCAGGATTTTTGAGCAAAGTGTATTATGGAGGGGCCTGAAACATTAGTAGGTTTTGACTGATATTTGGAGTAAGATTTGTTGACAGAAAAGCAGTGAAAAACAGTAAGTAATTTGCTTGAGTGCAGAATTGTGATAAGGAAAAATAATACTAATGACAGCTATAAAGATTAGCATTTGGGGCTGGAGTGGTAGCTCAGTGGTTAATACTTGCCTGGCATGTGAGCATATGCAGGTTCAAACCCCAGCACCATGTACACAACTAAGTGTCAGAGCAATTGAAAGTCATATGAAGAACTAAATAAAATTGATTCTCTCTCTCACTGTCCCCCCCTCAAAAAAAAATAAGCTCTCCTTAAAAAAAAAAAAAAAAAAGAACAGCATTTAATAGAGCACCAAGTATATACCAGGTCCAGATCTGAGTGGTTTGTGTATATTAACTCATTTAATCACCTAAATGGTCTTTTGTAAAAACTGAGGTTCAGTGAAGTTTAGTAATTTATTGAAGAGTTTGATAGAGTTAAGGTTCTTTTGGTGGGTGTGTTAACCACCCACTGTCGGAATAGGTGAGGGCCAGATTCTAGAGGGACAGGAACACCAGGCTAATGCACCTGAGCATTTTCTTTAAGGCAGAGCATGCAATTGAAGGTTTCAAAACAGAAGCAATCATCTGATCTGAATCACAATTAACTCATGGATGGCACAGATCCAGACCTGTGCACCTGGGAGAAACAGGGAAGGGGACTCGGAGGTGGGCCCTCAGTGCTGCGGAGGCTATGGACAATCAAAGAGAAATAAGGAATTTTCAAGCAAGGAACAAGATAGTGATACCTGTCTGACTGGTATAAGTTTCATAGGACACAGACAGGTGGATCAGAATAATATCGTGAGGAATTCTAACGTCAGGCCACAGAATTTGGTTTGTTTCAGTAGAAAGGAAAGACACATCTATGCTTTGAAGACACAGCTGAGGAAATGTGTTAAGAGGCTTCTTTGCCCTTCTGTAGCCTCAGTCTGACTCTAGTCTTGAGCTCAACTCCCCTGTCCTCTTCAAGCCTGGGGGCATTTTCAAAGCAAACCTGAAAGGCTCTTTGCCATTCTTTCAAAAGATCTCCTTTTCTCTACAAGCAATAAAATAATTGAAGTCAGGTTGTTGTTTTTTTCACTTTTTTTCTTTTTCTTTTTACAAGAGCCATTACAAAGGTGTGAAACATTAGACACTTAAGCATCTGTGAATAAGATTATAAGCTAAAACGTGTGAGTTCCCATCTCGGCTAATGAACCAGAATATGGTTTTAATTTTTGAACTGCAAAAATGTTCTGCCTTTTTTCGTCGTCCCTACAGAAGACTTCATATTTTAATAATTCAGTGCAGCCTAATTACTTTAATTAATCACCTTCTTTTCAGAGATGTCAGTGGGCTTCGTTATTTTCTTGTTACTGTAGGTACTGTTGGGAGTTTTAAGGAATTTTTAAATATATATATATATGTAATAACCAGATTAACTGTTTCATGAGGACTGAAATGTTTACGCTTTTCCTTACAGTGCTTTGCCATTCACAGATGGGCCAGACATGCCCATAACGCCCATCTCTTCCATCACCTTCCCTCTTTGTGACCAGTTAACAAAATCATCTCTACGCTTTAAAAATTGCTGTCTGGAGACAAAAGTAAAATGCTATTTAAAGCAAGTCAATATTTTTGCATCATTCTGAGTCATGATGGATATACCAGGGATGACAATAGCTTTTATTGTACAATCAATATAATTTGCTTCTCTTGCAGGAAAACATAATTAGGTTATAGTTCATGCAATGGCAATGAAGATATGCTCATTTCTAAAGACTGTTGGTGGGTGAAGGGTCCTTGCCTGCTGAGTGGGATGTTCCTTTCTAGCTTCTGACCCAGGCTGACTAGGTGTCACTAAGCAAATCTCTTAACTTATGGGGCCTTTGCTATTTCTTTTCAGTAAGAAATTACAGAGCTTTTATACAGAGTTAATAATGCATCAGTTGGGTATTTGGAGGCGTGACATTAGAGCCTGGCTTTAGATGCAACCTCTATGGCTTACATGACAGAGCTTTGCTATTGATTGTTCAACTGGTCCTATAGTCATTTTTATTTTATTTATTTATTTTTTTTGCATTGAAAAAGAGAATTCAGATCTTAATGATTTTCACCCATTTCCCTCAGTAAATGTAAAAGAATCTCTAATTAATCAATGCGTTGAAATATAGGAAGAGAGATACGAGGTCACCTTCGTTCTTCTTTCCTGGAACCGTTTTGTCCCACTTGGCAGCTGCTTGGCTCCCCACTTCCCAGTGCAGGCTGGCTGCCTGCAGCATCATTCATTTTACACTTCCTGGTGCTGGTCTCTGGAGTCTCTGCTTGGGTGGGGCGTGTTTTCTGCAAGCAGTGGGAGATTTCGTGAGAACTGAGAACAAAGTACTGTGTGAGTGGAGAGCTTGACTTTGTACATCTTTAGGATTTCTGGGGAAGGGCTGCAAGGAGACTTCCATTTGGAGCTCAGGCTGAATACTTTTATTTTGAAACACTGACTGTCTGAAATCAGATTTATTCAACCCTCACTTTGACTTTGAACTGAGGCACACATGCTACCTGTCACCTGAAGTGCAATTAGGGTCTGCACTTGGAGCTGTGTTTTTTATCAGTGCTGAAGAGTGGACATGAGCAGAACCTTGGATTTGTTTGACTGAAAGAAAAAGAAAGACCTATTTTAAAACACTCTCTTTTTAAAAAATCTTTTCCCATTTTCTGCCCACACCCCACCCTCCATCCTCCCAAATCTTCAACAACCTGGGAAGTCACAGAAATCAGCAAGAAAGAAATCAATAATCAGATCAATTTCTGCAATGAAGCTAAAAAATAATAATAATAAGGCTTGTGGTTGAAAAACCTCTGAATTCTTTTGAGTTTCCTAAAAAATTTTGTATTGCAATCAGAGATGTTAATTGGTTGAAACTGCTTGTGGTTTTAGGAAGTGCTCCGATTACAAGGAGAAATCCTTTTATGTTGCTGGACGTCAGCCACAAAATCTCTGAAGTTAGGAATCTGGCAAAGGTTAAGTCCCCTCCAGGGTGTAAATAAACCGGTCAGGTCTATAACCCAATAGAAGTCAATTTATTGTGTGTGTTTCAAATCACTCACAGCCCAAGCCCTGCCCATTTATTAAAGAAAAGGTGTGGGATACAGCTGGCACTCAGACAACAGAACACAGCAGCTGCAATGATTGTCAAGTCCACATAATCAATGGAGGAAAGGAAGGGCTGCTGCCAGGATCTACTTCACTTCCTGTCCAGGTTTGCAAGGAACTACCTAGAATCAAGCTAAGCATGACTGGCACCCAGAATTGCTTACTCTGCTAGCTGGAAGGCTATGGCTCAAAAGGCTTAAGTGGGTGAATGTTTTATAGCCCCAGTCTGGAAACCCCAGTGGCATACTCTGTTGTTCTGTGCATCCACTAAATGTTATCAGAATTGGAGGTTTTGTTGGGCCAGATCTTGCTGTGACTCACTGAGAC